>CAXKVY010003996.1:15000-24112 GCA_964058915.1 Tetropium fuscum | reverse complement strand
TAAAACTACTGCAGACGTATCTTGGGTGTGATATTGGTTTACTGCTTATACACAACTATTATTTCTCTTGAAATTCACCAAATTTTTACTTCAGACTACTTTATAAACACTGGCGATTATTATTATACTTAAACTTAAGGTTTTCTTGGTTTTATAATAAAAACTATTTATTTCTCAAATAGACAAATACACAAACGTGGCTACCGTTTAATGCCCTAGCTCTTAGCTTTGTTATTTGTAGGGAAGGATGTATATTATCTTAAACAAAATAAAAATTCCTTAGTTACCTGCCCTATTTATAAAACAATACTTCCTTTCTGGCCAATTACTTTTTGTCATAATTTATCATTTTTAGAATTTCACAATATTTATTACATATTATTTAAAACTATTCACAACATACATTTATAGTATTTGCACCGTTATTTGCACTTTATACGCCCTTACTTCTATTTTAAACTAGTTCGGTCATCATATAACAAGTGACTTTGCACGGGGATTATAAGAACGCGAGATTAAAAAAATCTCGCACCCCGATTTTAGAAATGTTTTTATTTAGAATATTTATAAATGACAGATAGTTTACTACGTTTCTATGTTTGATAATTAATGATATGACATGTGGAAGCTATTTATATAGTCTTTTTAATTTTCTATCCAATTTTAATTTAGTTATTAATAAAACAAATTATAACCCATCACCGTGTAGTCGGTGGGATCATGACTGATGTTCTTTCTTTATTTGGCTTGACATTCTCCGCCTCGTTCTTTGTCTGTCGTCGCGACTGGTGTATTTACGTTGTACAGTTCGTACAATATGTATGTATAGTTGAACGACCGGCAACCCTGACCTACACAATGTTTTTCATTATCGTAGACATTTTTTTTCTTAGGCGGGTGAAAGTAGAAGGTTTTTATATGCATATTTTCAACACCACAGCGGATATTGAATGCAAGTTTCCACACCACTCATGAAGTATTGCTTTCAGCGCGTTACCATTTTTTAGTGGGTGGTTCGCCAGTAGCCATATTTCCCACAAGTAACAAAAATAAATATGTACAAGACAGCTAAGTAGTCGAGAAAAATAAACTTTAAAACGGAAAAATAAAATAAATATACTTGCGATTGAAATACAATCATATTTATTGTGTAAGTAGGTACCTACCTAATCTACCAAATCGTTAACACTCAACAAAGACAAAGATTACTAACAGACAAGCTTTGACAAAGATCAGAGCTTGTTTGTTAATAGGTACCTACATAACTAAACCGAGACTAAATTCAACACATTTTTAAAAATCATTACAAATGCAATACATACCTACCTACCAGCTTCTCATCGCAAAGCGATTTTCAATACACACACTTTTTACAGCCAATCAAAATTAGAAACTGACCTTGAGGTCAGTCATTGAAACTTTTCCTTTCATTTGTGGCTACGTAGGTACACGGTTATAATTTTAGAAACAGTCTATAGAACTTTTAATTTTTCCCACTGATGTAAATTATTAATTTGTGATATAGGATGGTAGGTACCTACATAAAAATAAAGTCAATGGACAATAGGTACCTACTTATGTAATAAACCAGAGAGCGTTTTCAGTTTTGTAAATCCCAATAAAAAACCTAACTTATATCGTTGCATTTAGCATTTATAACCTAGTGGCCTCAAGCACTGGAATATTTTTTGGATAAAATTATTTGAGAAATGTCTTAAGTGGAAGATGTAATAGGTACCTACCTACCTCAGTACACGCCAGTACCTACTTCGAGCAGCCCATAAATCAACTTTTTTTGTTAAAGTCGGCTCTGCTCTAACACCCACTATCCATTTTTGCCGTCAAATAATATTTTCCTTAAATTTTTTTAACATGCCTATCCTATCTCGTAAATAAAGCGAGGTCTGGTGGAAATCTACGTTTTTCAGGTTTCATACGAAACGAACAAACATGTTTGCTAACCGCCATACTCTTTTATTTCAATTCTCGTAGCGATGTATAGGTAGGTATATAAATAATATATTAGCAATTCCCGCGAACACGCCACTGTAAGATATGCGAACCTGATCCTATTCGATCCGAGAATCCGATCCCGATCCGAGAGATACGATTCCAATAAGTTAAAAAGAGATATACTGCTCGAATATTCGTTATTGGAAAGGTCGTGGATCGGCGTTGCCGCTTTTAACTATAAAAATAGATGTTTACGTAATTGTCATATTTAAAGTAGACGAAAATAAATGTAAAAACGTAACATCTTGGCCTATAATATATTATTGTGTGCACAATTATTATTTAATAACATTCATAAATAATATATACAACTTTAATATAGTATTGTGGAATTTGATATTTTAATTGAATACTGAGAAAATTGAGAATTACATGTGGCAACTGCGCGGTATCTTATATGGGGTCAGTTAACTATACATACATATTGAATGAACTGTAGTATAGTATATTATGATTCTATACGTTCTAAGGATTATATTGGAGCTATTTTCCTTGCTATTTTCTCTCTCTCTCTCTCTCTCTCTATATATATATATATATATATATATATATATATATATATATATATATATATATATATATATACAGGGTATATGTACAGGGTGTCCCGTAATAACGTGTACAACGGAAGACTACAGATTCCTGGACTCAAAATAGATAGAATAAGACTAATTCACCGGTATCCTAAATCGCTTCGCTTGACCGCTAGATGGCCTCAAAGTTTCTAAAATAAAATTTAATTTTGTAAATAACTGGAATAGGTATAAATCGATTTTGATTATTTTTGGGGAGTGGATTCTTGCTCTTCATTGACACATTTTTGTGATATACTGAGTGTTTTTTAAAACTGATAACTTCTAGAAAATTGATGTACGGCGATAATATCCGTTCATAACTTTTTTCCTTTGGTGCAATAATGGCAACTATTTTTTATTTATTTGATAGGTGATACCATTATAATTGTCCATCATACCATACCATTATCAACACCATTATCATGTCAGTTAGTTCTGAATTTGTATACGCCATGATTAATCAAGGACAATTAATAAAGAATATTCCCTCGGCGACATAAAATTAAAATTTTAACAGCAGTGACATTTTTATGCATCGCCAACATACAAAATCAGTGCCTACTAGCACTTCGTTAAATATTGTAGTATGGGTGGCAAGATGATGTTGGATATGTAAAAAATATTTTTTTGTACCTAAACCGCTAATTTAATAAAAATTTTATAAGAGATCTAAAAGCTTTCAAATGGTATCACCTATCAAATAAAAAATAGTTGTCATTATTGCACCACAGGAAAAAAAGTTATGAACGGACATTTTCGCCGTACATCAATTTTCTAGGAGTTATAAGTATTAAAAAACACTCGGTATATCACTAAAATGTGTCAATAGGGAGGAAAAGTTCACACCCCAAAAATAATCAAAATCGATTAATCCCTATTCAAGTTATTTACAAAATTAATTTTTTTTTACAAACTTTGAGGCCATCTAGCGGCCAAACGAAGCGATTTAGGATACCAGTGAATTAGTCTTATTCTATCTATTTTGAGTCCAGGAATCTGTATGTGTGATATGTACCGTATATGTCAGCGCTCGATAATTGAAAAATTACTTCCGGTTTTCCAAAAGTGACTTCATATGCAGAATTGTTATCATATATGATTCCCTGATTTATAATTCTGACCAATCACGTTGATTTTTCTGATATTCTCCTTGCTCCGGGGTGACCCATTCTATGATATCACAGCTTTCGTTTTTATGATTAACCTCGGTTTCATATATCAGTGATTTATTATTAATGTTTTTATTTACTTAAGTTATTAAAAACTTATTTGGCTTTCAATGGAAGAGTAGCTATTATTGTTTTTATTTGGTTTTGCACCCTTTGTGATATTAAGTCGTGGGAGTTACGTCTTTCGGTGCAGCGACAGCGTGCGCGTGGGGCGCGCGCTGTACCGGACACTGCTAGTTTATTACTCGAAGATTATTACTCGAAGCAAGTAAAAATACTCCGGATATTTACGTTAATAATTAATTGTTTATTAATTAGATATATACTTCCCTATTTCAATAGAATTTTGTTCACAATTTCATGTTCGATAAATCTTGGTTTCATAAATCAGTGATTTATTATTAATGTTTTTATTATAATGTTTATATTCATATATAAGTTAAAAACTTATTTGGTTTTCAATGGAACAGTAACAATTACTGTTTTTATGTGGTTTTGTTTGGGTAAACAATTTTTACTGCACCTACACACTACTCAGTAAACAGTGAAATAATTATTGGAAAGTTTAACGAAACCCCCACACAATATAATAGTCACATACTATGAAGTTGTCGTTGAGGACAGGTATTTTGAAATAACTGAAGCATGACCTTAAGGTATGTATCCACATGTACTGGCATTGCACATATTGATTAAAATCATCGCTCCTGCAATGCCTCTAAACGAGCAAACCCCGTTACATAGACCTTTACTACAAGTCACGCACATGTAACTAAAAGAGCTTCCAGTAAGTTCGCTTATGAAATTACTCATAAACAAGAAAAGCCTCATTTTGGCAACCTACTTTAAGACAACACCTGTGCAGGTGCAAGAGGTGGTAACCGAATCGATTAATATCACTTTCTCGTGTAAGTTTAAATAATAACGATTTAGCTATTTATGGTTATTGGTTGTAGGTTTATTAAGACGTTTGGATGCCAGAGGCTATAATAGTAGATTGAACATGAAGTAACAAACTGGTAGATGCATCTGATAAAAGTCAGGGACTACTATTATTTACATTAAATAAAATCAACGATAGTCTACAATTATGATTGATTACAGTCTTGAGAGATAATAACATGACTGGTAGATCTAATTGTATACCTAGATCATTTTCATTCAGATGTAAATAGCAGCATTTTAATTAATGTTCAATTACTCGCATTAAGACATAATTGATATTCGTTGGGGAGGATCTTGTTTTCAATATTATCATTGTTATTTCTGCATAGTGAAATATATCTATTGACAATATCTATTTCCCGAATTTTTCTTCTTATTAAATTGAGACTACAAGACATGTGGTGAAATACATGTAAATCATTATATTTGACGATTATGTGTTCTTCTAAAGCTATGACCACCACAACTAAAACAAAGTGTTTTTTATCAACTTGTTTTGATAATACAATATTGACAATTTAGTACTAGTTAATTTGTTATTGTAACTAACACGTCAGTTTCTGTTTCCCTTAAATAAATATTCATTGAAATTCCATTTAATATCATCTGGTAAAAATTCCAGGGCCTAGAAAATTTCTCAGTTGACAATTATAATCTACCGCGCGCAACAATATTCTTGGGTAAAGATGTTACCTCTAAAGGAGTGGGCCAAGCGGTACCATCACTCTTTACCCCCAATATCTATGTAGGCCGAGACCGCCTCGTAAGGGGTAGGCCGCGCGTTTAACGTGACCCTCCCCACAAATGTGATCAGTGTCACGTGACCCTCCCCACAAATGTGATCAGTGTCACGTGAAGTTACGCAGCCTCCCCCGGTCCTGGCTGATGGGCCCCACCGGCAGAGCCTTGCTTCTGGCGCTATTGACTTTCTTCGCCCCCAGGGGTGTCGTATCGGGTCTTTGAGGTAAGGTATGTAAGGTAATATAAGGGTATGTGGTTTGGCAAGGCAGTCGGCCTCGCTGTCCACTAGATTGGGCTGTTTTATTGTCTACTCGATCCGCTTTCTTTGGTCCTGTTTTTTCTTCGGTGTCCTCTGCTTCTTCTCGCATCAGTCGTGCTGAAACATAAAATCGTGATTATCTTATACTTACCCGTTGTCCAGTGTCTGGGTCTTTGGCCGCTTGTGAGGTCCGGCTTCCTCGGGATCGTAGTCCGTAGCCAGCCGGATCAGCGGGTTCCCGTGGTCCTCTGCGATGACGTCGAGCTTCTTGGCGTGCTCTTCGATCATCTCCGTGGCCGTCTTGTACTTCAGGTCCCTATGGATGACCTCGTTGATCACATGCCATGGGGCGCCCACTGCAGTCCCAAGTGCTATATTTTCCACTGCTTGAATCCTCTTGAGGTGCGTTTTTGCTGCATATCCCTATGCGGGTGATGCGTAGGTCAGCTGTGGGCGTAGGATGGTCTTTATGAGGGTCGTCTTATTCTTCAAGCTCAAACTCTTGTCGCTGGCTAACATTGAATACAGCAGGGCTCGGGTGAACTTTGATTTTTTTGTAGTGGCATCTATATGATGCCTTCCACGTCAGGGCTCCATCCTGGGTCACGCCAAGGTACTTGACGTTGTTCTCCCACTGGATGTTGACGTCGTTCATGACGACGTGTCCTGTCTAATCTACCCCGAATTCTACAGTTTCTGAAATTTTTGTCGATTATTGACATGACGGCAGTCCATATTTAAAATTAATTAATGTTCTATTTTAAAAACATGGGTATGTATCACTGGTGCTTGTTAAAATGCTCAAAGAACCACCTGCAATATGTTTTTTTCCCATAAAATTCTGCCCTTCCAATCTGTTTGATTAATGTGATATTCTATTTTTTATATTTTACAACTGTACTGATAATAATTATAAATAAGGCATAACGAAATAATCAGAAAGACATTATTTGAATGCACAAAAATTACCAGGGTAGATGCTGAAAACATGCTACATTTGTGTAACATACTTATTTATTATGCGAATTAAGCGGATATTAGAGACTTCAGTCGAAACATGGGTAAACTATAAGATATATAGGAGCAATCAGTAAAAATATTTAAGAAAATTATAGTCATTTAAAAAATAGTGTAAATGTAAGTAATCATTTCTTAGGATCATTAATTTGGAATATGTAAAGTATACTGCAAAGTGTGTTAAAATTAGATCAACGATAAACATATGATTTAATTTTTACAATACTCATTATGTCCATGATACTAGCGAGATATTCTACGGATTTTGTCTCAATAGTGAACATTTAGATCCATAGAAACAAATCTCTGCCATGTAAAAATGTATTTTCTATTGACATTTTTTTTTACTTTCCGGCATCTCATGTGTTATTTTCACGTTTCAATTGTAATCGTTGCCAAAATATTGTATTTTTCAAATGTGGAACTGCGATCTACGAGTATGTTTTGTAAGGAACAAGAGTTATATTTTAATTTTAGATATAAAAGAATATCTGAAATAGGTTGTCACAAGATATTCATCAAAAGCGTTAAATCTAATCCTCACCTGATTGAAAGTATAGATACCTAAATCATGTATTTGAAAGACTGATTACAGTGATTGAATTTTCGATAATGATATAACATCTTTTGTTTGTCAGCACTCGAAATTTTAGTGCTGTAGTTTAAGGATTTACCATTTTACTTTATTTGTTATTTAGTTCAATATACAACTTGCAATTGATAACTTTTATTCATCGATTATATTTTCGTCTGCCGTATTTCAATAATAAATATGCATGTATTTTCTGCAATCGAAGCACTTGTGCACTTTATAATGTAAATATATGAATATGCCATGAGATATTATTATATTATTTATCAAAAATATCGCTATCCACGAGCAAACTAAAATACCAAATTATAAACAATCACGTAGACTAAATCAAATCCTATATATAAAATTGATGGAGCGATGACACCACTGACACATTTGTCAGGATATTGTGAGTGATATTGTTTATTTCAAATTATATATAATGTAATCCGGAAGCATTTCTCTTTCATCTATTTTTATCAAATCTATAATTGACTTTAGTACTCCATCATGCATAAAATGTAGGCCAATATTTTATATTTCCAGATGATAAGGAGTACCTATTTACTTTCTAAATTGATTTATTTCCCAAATTTCCTTTATTCTTATAGTATTATTGAGGAAAATAATTTCCTGACATTTCGTTCCAGCTGAAACAATTTAATTTAATAATATCTGATAATATTGTACTGGTTAGATAATAATTCCACGCCTGAAAAACTACATCATCAACCTATGTGAATTAATTGGTCTTACTTATTTATTTTAATTTTCAGGCTAGAAAACACAGGCAATAGAAGTGACATCTTACCAGTGGATATTAATGTAAGCTATATATCTTTATTATTATTATTTTTATAGATTTCAACTGTGACCGTACCGGCTATCAACGCTATCTACGCTTCTTTTTTATTCCCTTATTTTTCAGTTATCGATACCAAACAGCACTGTTTTTTGACGATTTAGCGCTTTTTTAAGACCCCCATTTGAAAAAATGTCAAGTTGGTATTTTTTATTCGTCTTGATGCTTAGATTAATTAAAGCAATATATAAGTAGAATAAAAACCAAAATTACATCTAAAGATATCAAGTTCCCACATTCACATAGTCGATAACGACAGATATAAATAGTAACCTAATTTTCGTGTAAATGTATTCCAACCAGACTCTTAACAAATTTATGCACAATACTCTAAGAAAATAGTTCTGCACAATACTCTAAGAAAATTTGTTCAGATGAATCTAAAGCCAGTTCTAAAGAACATTTCTAACATCAATTCTCCAACCATATATTTGTATACTCTTCCATGTGGTTAAATTGGTATAATATCGATAATAAGCGGTTGCATATAGGTAGGTCCAAATATCTCATAGGCTAAGCATAGGAAAAATAGGGAAAGTTTTGCCATAACTATAATTTTCTCACCCTTTTTGTTTTTTGATCGCTTAATTTTTCTGAACTCTTTTTTTCTTTTTTCTTTTCCTTAATTTGATCTGAACTTTGCTGACAGTAATTTTGCTCAGAATCCCGCGGGTTTTCTTGCAAAAAATTCAAAAAATTTAGCACCATTTTCGGTTTCTCGAATATATCTCAAAAACTTTTGCTGAACATTCACCTCTTAAAATTTTGGCATCAATTTAGAAACACCCTGTATATGAACAGTCTAATAGATTAACTGGACTGTGGTGTATTATCTAATTTTCACAGACAACAGAACATATTTTTCAATAGAAATCCACCGAATATTTACGCAATTTATTTAAAACTGCAATAAAAACTATTTTAAATAGACTTTTATATCTGCTCCATTTCAGTTGT
>CAXKVY010003996.1:0-10000 GCA_964058915.1 Tetropium fuscum | reverse complement strand
TTTTGGTATAATTTTTTTGGTTGCAAGTTTATTATTTCGATTTAAAAATATTTTAGACTATCAAAAGTTACATTTAGTGCGTAATACTTACATAAATGAGGAAAACTCATTTAGATGTTTGCTTTATATAGATGCTAAATGACCCGCTCTACCTCCTCTTTCCAGGTCGGCATCACCTTACCAAGCATCCTGTATATGTAATATTAACAATTATAATGGTGAAATTATGTAAAACTAATAAAATATAACTTTTATTGTCAGATGACTGATGAAAATTACGATTTATACTAAAAATCTGTCCACTTAACGAAATATATACCGGGGACGGTGGTCGAGTACGGGGACGGTGGTCGAGTACGGGGACGGTGGTCGAGTACGGGGACGGTGGTCGAGTACGGGGACGGTGGTCGAGTACGGGGACGGTGGTCGAGTACGGGGACGGTGGTCGAGTACGGGGACGGTGGTCGAGTACGGGGACGGTGGTCGAGTTGTTAGCGTGCTAGTTCTCTGCTCGAACACCTAGCAGCGTGTGTGGGTCGATTCCCTGCACTGGTGCGAAATAAATTTTCAATAATTTATCCCCAAGATCTAACTAATGAGGTTTTCCAGGTTTCCCTCATTCCTGCACTGAATGGTGGTTAGAATTTACCAACCTCGTCGATCCTGGTCGCACATGCGGCTCGCGAAATAATAATACGCCGGCCCCTCTCCCGCACAAATCTCTGGCTTCTGGGCTAACCATTGCGGTAAGAATGAGGGGTAGAGATATTTTTTTTTTTGGTGCTGGTAAGTCCCCCCCTGGCCTCCGACTAGTCCAGAGAGTCCCTCCAGCCTCGTTACTCAACGACCGCTCCCCACGTCCGCGGGGTAAGCGGTCATTGAGGTCGCAATTCGTGTGTCCTGAGTAGACGCAACGAGCCAAGTATGAGGGCCTTCTGCATCTTTCCAGCGATGACTTCTGCCGATTGACGGCATGCTGGGATGATTCTTAATTCTGAGAGCAATGATTGTCGCATACCTCCGAGAGAGCCAATAATAAGAACCACTATTTTAACAGAATAACCCGGGTACAGCCTGCGGAGTTCAGAGAGTAAATCTCGATATTTTGTCCGTTTCTGCTCCTCTTTCAAAACGATGTTCTTTTCGGCCGGAGCCGAAAACTCTATAACGAACATCGTCTTGAGTTGGTGGTCGAGGAGGACTATGTCAGGCTTGTTGGCTTGTATCCGCCTGACGGTGGGGAATGAATAGTTCCAGTATAACCGGGACCTCTCATTCCCCACAACGGACTCAATATCCCCCGGAGCATAGGGCAACACCGGTGTCTGATCTATACCGTACGAGTGCCGTAGGTGGTAATACAGCACTCGTAATGCCGCGTTATGTCGATGGATATAGGCAGAGACCGCATATGCTGGACAAGCTGACAGCAAATGCATAATGGTCTCTGGGGCCCGACGACATGCTCTGCAGCTGACGTCAGGCACTTCTATACCCATCACGCGGCTTCGGTAGACCAGGGTGTTTAATACACCATCTTGGCAGGCTAATATAAAACCTTCGGTCTCTGACTTCAGCCCAGCTGACCTCAAAAACCTAAAGGTCAGCTTTTGGGATAAGCCTAAGTCTTCTATATTTCTATAGTAGACTCCGTGCAATGGCTTATCCCTGTGCTGCTGAAAACGAAGTGTATTTCCAGCAGCCCGAAGGTGGGCTTTCAACCGAGCAGGGTCCAACTCGGTGACAGAGTTTGGATTATTCTGCTCGGTGTCGAAGTCGAGACCTAAGCTATTAGCTGCTCTGTGTGCTGCCCTATATATAAAAGCTCCTACGCCATCTCCTTCATGGTCTTTGACCATGAGGAGTAGGGGATCCGAACTCCTGATAATTTTACAGGCTGTGTCCAGGGTTACTCTGTTGTGGAGACACTCCAATCCCAAGAGTCCACGGCCTCCCTGTTGTCGTGGGAAATATAACCGCGGAACGGACGATCTCGGATGCAAACTCCGACAGAGATGCATCATTTTGCGGGTACCTACGTCGAGTTGCTGCAGCTCCTCCTGTGTCCATTTGATTACTCCAAAGGAGTAGAGTAGAACCGGAACGGCAAGCATATTTGTCGCCGAGATATTATTATTATTATTATTATTATTATTATATACATAATATTGCAGCATATTATTAAAGTATATTATTAAAGCATACAAACGTATACATATATGTAGGTATTTATTTACATGAAACAACTTTAGTAGGTGTTGAAAGATGGTACAAGTGCCACTATTTGTGTCCCTGGTTATGCTTAGGTAGATATACTAATAATACCTACTATCAGTAGTGAGAAAAACATTTATCTTGAAGAAAGGCATATAAATTTGTGATGCCACACTTAATTAGCGTTACTGAGCATGGCAGTAAGTAGTCTGTGTAATTTGTGTCGTAAATTATTACTTTGACGTTAATTGCTATGGACAGTTGGATGTGTACTTACCGTGCGTACAAACAAAGGGGTCCAGGCTCGCTTCAGAAATAGGTGAAGTAAATTATATGACGACATCGAGGGTGGAGATTTTTACTTGCCTGTAACGTCATCAGTTTATGAGTTATGAAATCATATGCATTTTTTTAATGGACTGATATATTTTTCATGTTATTTATAGATGGCATTAAAAACATTTTCAGGAAACCCATACTTATCTACATCTCTTAGACCCGAATGTACGATGCACCTAAAATGGTAGATCAATGGTAGACCTAAAACGGTGGACCAATCTGTTCCATGACAGGAAACAAAAATTTTTGTGCCATTGACGTTGGTTCTACAGCTTAAACGTGAGATCAGGTTAGGTTCTGTACGTAAGTATAACAACCTACAACTGGTTATTCTAGACATAGAACCAATGATATGGAGAGGGCATACAACAGATATCGTGCCTGTCATTATTGATGAGTTTCATTACCTTTTGAATTTTTGTCAGTTAAGTTGTTTGTATTTGGCTATTAATATCCAATGTAACGGAGTACTTGGATGATTTGACCGATGATGAAGATTTTGTGGAATTAGTGCAAGTAGTGTTAAATATACGGAATAGACAACATTATAGAGAACGACCCAATCACATCTTGAAATGGAAATCCAAGGAATTTCTGGGCACATTTTAGATTCCATTGCTTTCAACAGCAATTCTCAAGCTCCAATTAATTTGTTTGTTTATTCCTTATAAACATTATTATTAGTAAACTTACTCATTACTACCAACACGACACGACTATTCACCTATAAGGTAACTACATTTTTAACACAAAAACGTAGGTGAATTACTAGATATCTACGTTTTTAACAGAGCCAGATGCAGTACTACTAACAGGGAATGATTCCAAGTTCAGTTGAACTGCTCTGGATCGTAGTATGATACAGCGGAGCCTAATAATTTCTGAGGTTTTGATAACCACAAACAGTCAAAGTTTGTGCAGACTTAATCAATGATCGTGTGTGAGACATCTTTCTAGATAATATTATTGGGAAAATATACTTAGAATTTCTCAGAGTTGAGCTGCTTGTAGTTTTTTCTAACTGATCGATTGGATGACGAGGTAGTCAAAATGGTCGGCTAACTCGCCAGATTTAACCTCAATGGATTTCTCTCTATGGGGTTATTTAGAATATAAAATTTTCTAAGCGAAGCCTGATAATTTAGATGATTTTATGGAACTAATTGTGACTAATAACACGAGATATATCAAATAATGTTACAAATTAATTCCGCACACTCCCAACCTATGAGGCCGACACACACTCCCAACCTATGAGGTTGGGAGTGTGTGTCGGCAAGTGGATGGATAATATTACGACCCTTCACAACCTATGAAGCCGACACACACTCCCAACCTATGAGGTTGGGAGTGTGTGTCGGCAAGTGGATGGATAATATTACGATTAGCAGTTGGTTACGATAATCAATCAATAATGTTCATTTTAGAATTTTTATAATTGTTAAATGTTTTTATAATTATTTGTGTTGTTATCCTTCTTTTTTCAAAGAAATATGGTGGCTAACATAGACTGATGATCTAGAAATAAAAAAAAACAGATAAACATTTGCCAGTGAAAGTTTGTTTACTGTTTTTGTAATTAAGAAATACTTAAAAAGAAGTTAATTATTTTCGTTCAATAAATCTTTTCAGAATTATTATTGGCTATGGTTGAAATAGTGATTTTAAAAAAAGTTGATTTAAATTAGGATTTGTATCTAAAATCAATTGATTGATATCAGCTTTTCTCGTGTTAGGTACCATGTTTTCTTTGATAAGATAAATGTGATAGTCTTGGGAATAGAGGAATCTCCAGAATATAATTTCATACTTAAACTCTACGTTACTATACGCGTATCTGCTATCATAACTGATTTTATAAAGTACTGATTAAAATCGTAATATTCAATATAACTGACCCATTAAATGCATCATAATAGTCAATAAATACATTATTGCTGCTGATAGAAATTAACGTAGGCTGCGGGGCTACATAAATAATACATGAATTCAAAAAAACAAAGTCACGGTCAACAATTATGAGATCATTTAGAAACAGTTCTCCGTCAATGAACCCATACTTTTTTCACAGCAACCAGTGACGGCTTGCGGTAGCTTGCGGGGTTGAGGCCCACAACCCGCTCTCAATTAATAAATGGGAATATATTTTTACCCCCGGGTTAGACTGCTGTATACTATACAAATGTTGCTAAATTTTGCGCAATGTTCAGTAAGTTCCTGGTTAGTTTAATTAACCATTTAAGTATTTCTTAAAAAAATCTGCCATTCAAACACTGTACAGTTTAATTTTGGCCCCTTGTCTGCCCAATGTAATAGTCACATCAATAATTAAATATCCAATTAATATTCTATTTTTGCAAAAATTTTCATTTTATAAAATATTATTTAAACTGACGTCCTTCCTCGCAATGTATCTTTAAGGTTGCCCTATTTTATTGTGATCACCTCAACGTTTGCCCTATTCTTTAGAAACTTCGTGTATTTTGGTACTACGAATAAATTTCCTAAAACCAAATTTTGCACACCACTAATTTTTTGCATTACCCAATAAGATACATGGCCAGCAGTACAAATTTTCTTTATATAAACTTAGCATTTATATAAACTTATATAAACTTAGCACATAGCCATTGATAATTATCACATCAAGAAGATTGAAATGTTAACAAACATTCATGTTCCCGACCTCTTCGATATTCCTTAAAAATTGCCGTTATTTTTGGCGTTAATTGACTATGCAATTTGAAATGAAATGAAATGAATTTATCATTTTTCTGCTTCATTAGGTCTTGAAAGAGACGTTTCAAGTAGAGAGAAAACAATACCATGAGAGCGATTCATTATTACCGTAAAACTTGGGTTAACTGTTAACTTGGGAATTTTTTTGAGGTTTTTTGGTTGCAGATTCCAGGTGTATGTAGCGACATTTGCTCTCCGATAGATTCTGAAAAGATCTAAAATGTACCCTATCTTCACTGCAATTTTGGCACCCCTACCATCTCGGTGGGGGCTTATATATTTTTTAAGGTATTTCACCAAATAACCCCATGAAGTGGTGATATTTGGGTATTGCCTCTAGAACATGCATTAATCGAATAACGCTGCTTGTGACTATTTGGGAAGTAAATTGAACTTTTAAAAAAGTAAAATACCCAATGATTTTCAATGATTGATGATTTTATAAAGAATGGTTTTATTCTTTATATAAAAAATGCATATAAAAAATACATAGAAACATTTTCTGGGAAAATTAAAATAGCGTTTTGTATTTACGCGACATGCTAGCTACCTAGATCAGATTTTTTAAAAATTAAAAAGTTCCCAAATAACCCGCATTGGCATCCCAAATAACCCTTTTTAAAAAAAATCGTGAAAAAATGACGCATTTCAAAAAATTAAAACTGGTTAACAAAGGTTAACTTAGGATAACAAAGGTTAACAACTGGTTAACATGACCTAACATATAATTTCTTGCTAATGTACTAAAATCATGTGTCGCGATCACTTAAACGGCTCTACACGTGAAAGTTGGACAGCCAAATTATTGGGACAATTTTGTGCATAATTTTTAATTAATTGTGTAACGTTTTTTTACATGTGATATGCAGGTTTATTGTAACACTATCTGCTACCTGTTGCTCATACACTGCCAGCGATTCAGATGGTGCGAGGTGGCCTAGTTCTTTACAGTGTTACCAAATATATAATATTTGGAGAATTCCCAAGTTACCCGCGAATAACCCCGTTTTACTACCTACATTCGAAATATTAAAAGAAGTCGCTCACGTCAAAAATTTATTTTTAATCTACAACATACGCTATTTAAAACGAGAGAGACAATACAAAGAAGTCCATTATATCTCACTGTTGATATATTCGACTTGTTGTAAGTTGTAAGTTGTATGAAAAACAAAGAGAGGGTACGATTACATACATTGTAACTAACGAGAATAATATCGTTGAAACTGATTTTCCTTGCCTAGCGCCGTACCCGCGGTTGCGTCGCACCGCTGCGCTGACGGAATTTGGTTATCTTTCCCACTATAAGTAGTTTAGTATTGTAGGCTATTTATGGGCACCCGCACTAGGCTACCTTTTTGCCGACGGAACGTTCCATTGCACAAACCAAACTCGGTCTCCTGTCTCTAGTACTCATGATTTTAACATACAAATTGTAGGTTATGTGTTATGTTTACGTTTTTCATATGTCAACGAGTACAGTTTGTATATTTCTACGTTTCAACAAACATTAATTTGACTAGTGGGGTACTAATTCAATTCGTATGGTTTATAAATTACGTAACGGCCAACTTTCAAGATCTGGATGGTATATCCGACTATATCGATAATATCTATTATTATTATTATATTAAGTATACTAAATTTATTCTTACTTTATTTTGTTGCAAGGAAGTTGTTTGTAATTTCCTTTAAATTAAAACCTGCTTTGTACTTAAAGCCTTAAATGTAACATAATTAACTACCGCGAAACGCGTGGTCAAGCACCCAAGAGCGCCCCTCAAAGCCCGGTGAAAATCTCGGAAAACAATGTTATTTTAACCACCTCTCCCGGAGGGGCAGGAGGGGAAAAATAGCGATAGCGTACTGTTTTATATAAGAGTCTACGGAGAGAAGGCAACTGTTGTTGGTTGCATAATTTAGATATTAAATTGTGGTTATGTCAAGCGTGTATTTAGAGTTCATCAGACGTTTTCTAGAGCGATTCGTAGCGCAGAAGAACGTACGTCTAGCATTCCAAGTTCGAATCCCCCAGCTTCTGTTGTTTCTTGTTCCTTCTTTTTTACTCACATAATTTAAAATACGTGTAAATAGCATACTGTCTGCAAATGAGGACCAGTTTTGTCACAATTACTTTTCTCACGGATCGACGACTATATAATAAAAATATCTGTAAATAGCATAAGATCTGTAATAGCGTACGGTAAGACTAGGACGACAGTTGGTTTCCCAAGAAAGATATTTTTAGATTATTACCTTACAGGAATTATGTCCCCAAAATCCCCAGTAAATCTGGTCTCTATGATCGCAGTTACAGCGCATGCAGGCCTCGGAAATAAAAAGTTGCCTTCTCTCCGGGCATGATTGACGTGATGTTGAAGCCCGGAGATTTCTGCCTTACCGTGTTGTGGTGGGGACCGGAACTGTGGAGGCGTGGAAACGGCAAGATTATTTTATTTTGATTTTTGATAAATAATGTAATAGGAACTATGTAATAATTGAAAATTAGTTTATTAACAATTGTTTATTTACGTTAATAGTTGATAGCATAGTAGGTATTAAAATATACAGTGTAGGCCAATTCTATTAGTGAGGTTCAGCCTCAGTTGTTTCATATGACGGGCCGCCACTGACAGCAACTAACTCTCGGTAATTACATTCTTGAGTGTAAACTGCTTCCACGGAAAATAAATTATTTATCTTTGTACAATAGTTTTCGAGGTGCTCGGAAATAATATTTTATGACCACTCTTCTCCTCGAAAATGTTGCTTATATGGCATCCGTGAGAAAGGATGTTTAAATTATGATAGGAAATACAGATTCATTGCCAAGTAAATAAATAGAAAATTATTTTAATTTCACAAATTTTAATATTTCCTTCAAATTATCTAGGTCCTTCATTGAAAACTCCTTCCACATAATTTTAATTATCTGTCTTCCTACAATATTTTAGAATAGTTAGTTCTAACTATCTTACGACCAATCAGGGAATTTCTTACGACATTTCAAGCTTTCGAATAATGATTTTGAAGATATTCGAGATATGACATCATTAACTACTGACAGTTAAATATGATAGGATATACAGTTTCAGTGTCAAACGAATAAACAAGAAAATACTTTAAATAGTAGTAGTTTATGTACCTACATAAACATCTTCTGTAAATACTTGGTGTCTTTCCAGTTCGAGGATAGATTTTCTATTTTTTCATGTAACATAAAATTAGTTTAACTTATTGTTTGTTTTTATCGCAATACTGCCAAAACTATTTTTGAAACAGTAATACTTCTTCGTATTACAATACTAGATTACGTGTCTGGTAGCATGCGAAGCATCCTTATAAGGGTAATTGGGTTACACTTGTATTTAACATTATGTGCAAATTAATTTTAATATATAGTGATTTAACATGCAATGATTAAGATTTATGGCATTCTAATAAGTTAAAACTGTTCCTCTCATATATTTATATCTTAGATTTCCCCGCTTGCAGCAGTTGGTGCAGCTTGCAGCCATGCTGAGATATCCATTCTGTCTACAGCCAAATATTGTACAGTTTATCACCGTATAAATTTCAAATTCTTGCTTTTGCTTAGTATTTCTCCAGTACAGATATGTGGTACAGGTGTAGACCTTGATGTGTTAATTTTAAAACATATCCATTCATAAATAAAATGAGTAGGACGGGGAAGTGATGTCATTGAAAACGTAACCATTGACACAACTCAAATGGTATTATATCATCATTAAGGCGCTAATTTCCTCACAAGTTTACTTAATAATGCAGTAAAAGTAAACGGCTTCTAGTACGTAAAAGAAATAAATCTGAAAGATTTGATATTTGCAAATATGTTCAGTTGGCTTCTTATCGAACGTGTAAGAAATCCTGATAAAGGGCGAAACCGTCGTCATCTTGGATAACATGTGCGCTGGTGAGATTTATTCCATATATATTTTTGAATAACAACTTTAAAGCTGATCAAAATGTGTAAACAAGGAAGGAAGGAACAATTAATTGAGTTAAAGGGTTCTTATGGTTCCACCGGTTTAGCTACACTTTACCTGCACAAGTGACACTGGTCACTTAAACATGATAAAATCCCAAAGTGCTATTAGGTAAATGGATAGGTAAATTTTTGATGATGGGGTGAAAAATTTGTTCAACATAACTGAAAAACAGCGGAATTCAAAATTAATACAAAAAGCTATTGCCAAAAATGGAATAATACCGATTTCCACATACTCCTGTCCCACAGACTTTGCTTGAGCGAATAGCTTGTGGGTATTTGAAAGCCTGCTGTAAAAACTGGTTGCAGGAAGTTGGGTTTAGATTATTGACTACGTAATTGAACAAGGAATTTAAATTTTTCGTTTTTTTAAATAGTTTTTTTTGACTTATTTACATATATATTAAATACTAATTTATATATTATACTAAATAGTAGATATGTTATATATCAATGGCTTAGTTTTAACAGGTCGTATCCCATTTGTATAGAATATTTCAAGCAACATAAAAAACTGGCGTGTAACAAATTGACTAATAATATTTCAAAAAAATTTAGGACTTAGTTACACAAGAAGATAGTAGATGATTGTACCTAGTTATTTTCGTAATTTTTTGAACTGGTAAATAATTATGTAGGATATGACCTTTTGTTTTTTTTCTGTGTGTGGTTTACGTATTTTAGCCAACAGTTTTTGGC
>CAXKVY010003995.1:0-29274 GCA_964058915.1 Tetropium fuscum | reverse complement strand
ATCATCAACCTATGTGAATTAATTGGTCTTACTTATTTATTTTAATTTTCAGGCTAGAAAACACAGGCAATAGAAGTGACATCTTACCAGTGGATATTAATGTAAGCTATATATCTTTATTATTATTATTTTTATAGATTTCAACTGTGACCGTACCGGCTATCAACGCTATCTACGCTTCTTTTTTATTCCCTTATTTTTCAGTTATCGATACCAAACAGCACTGTTTTTTGACGATTTAGCGCTTTTTTAAGACCCCCATTTGAAAAAATGTCAAGTTGGTATTTTTTATTCGTCTTGATGCTTAGATTAATTAAAGCAATATATAAGTAGAATAAAAACCAAAATTACATCTAAAGATATCAAGTTCCCACATTCACATAGTCGATAACGACAGATATAAATAGTAACCTAATTTTCGTGTAAATGTATTCCAACCAGACTCTTAACAAATTTATGCACAATACTCTAAGAAAATAGTTCTGCACAATACTCTAAGAAAATTTGTTCAGATGAATCTAAAGCCAGTTCTAAAGAACATTTCTAACATCAATTCTCCAACCATATATTTGTATACTCTTCCATGTGGTTAAATTGGTATAATATCGATAATAAGCGGTTGCATATAGGTAGGTCCAAATATCTCATAGGCTAAGCATAGGAAAAATAGGGAAAGTTTTGCCATAACTATAATTTTCTCACCCTTTTTGTTTTTTGATCGCTTAATTTTTCTGAACTCTTTTTTTCTTTTTTCTTTTCCTTAATTTGATCTGAACTTTGCTGACAGTAATTTTGCTCAGAATCCCGCGGGTTTTCTTGCAAAAAATTCAAAAAATTTAGCACCATTTTCGGTTTCTCGAATATATCTCAAAAACTTTTGCTGAACATTCACCTCTTAAAATTTTGGCATCAATTTAGAAACACCCTGTATATGAACAGTCTAATAGATTAACTGGACTGTGGTGTATTATCTAATTTTCACAGACAACAGAACATATTTTTCAATAGAAATCCACCGAATATTTACGCAATTTATTTAAAACTGCAATAAAAACTATTTTAAATAGACTTTTATATCTGCTCCATTTCAGTTGTTCAAAGAAAAACAATTATTTAAATTAATAGCATTTTTCTTAACTAACTAATAAATCGTAGAATTCGTAGAATTCTAAGAAATCGTAGAACATTTTTCCTGTGAAATGTAAAACATACTGCCACAAGCTATTCAAACCTACATTTAAAACACAATATACATTTTTCAGCAATACAACTTCGTAGACTGAAGATTTAGTTTGTAATTAAGTTGTTTTCCCGCAGAGAGATTAATGTCCGCAATTTCACAAAGGACGCGAGGTACTTAAACTGCACTTAACATTTAAACTGCATTTACCTTTTTGCGGATTTTATTTTTTAACCCATTGTTTACCGAGACGCTCAGTAAATGTCTTCAGGACTTGTCCATCTATTTTTACTGACAATGTACAAAATAAATACGACAGAGCAGAAAATTTACAGAGGCAGCTAACTGATATATCAGTAAAGAGATTCCTGTCATTGACTGTATTTGACTGTATTTTTAAGTGAGAATATAATATACACCTAGCAAATAAATGATTGACAAACACATACCGCTTCCTAAAAGAATAGGTAACATTTGGATAATAAAGAAATATGTGCTTTTCCCCAAAAAATTTCAGTCTACCAAAGGTAAAAAAACATGTTTTTTAAATTATTGAACATGCACGTTATTGTTACCTCTAGAAAACTTAGTTGATAGAAATGTTTACTTCTAAGCTATTTACTAATACAGCACCATCGCGTTCGATAGTTTATAACCATGAAATGCAAATGTTTTTCCATACGGCATATCCTTAGTTACATATAACAATGCAAGAGAGTCTAACTAAGGCGTTCGATGACGTAACAGCCACGCGCATAATATTTATAAAAATTTGTTAAATCAATAGTACAACTAAAGTTAGATATATTTAAGTTTGTGAAAATAATTAAGAACACCGCTGGAAAAAGTATACAAAAGTCTAAAGAATTAACTGCAAATTAAGTGTTTTTCGTCGTGAATAAGAAGTGAGAAGTAGAGGCTTGGTAGCACCCCAGTCTCAGAAGAGTTTGATGACCAATGTAATAGAAGTGGAAACAATTGTCTAAGAAATTTAGAAAATATAAGTGCAGAAACCGAAAATTCAAGGCTTCAGGGTGAAGATATCCCATAATAAAGTTCCAGCGATTAATAACAGCATTCCAGGGCATGTGTTTATGTTGTGTTTCTGTTCCCTATTATTGTTCATCGTAAAAGGTTAAACTAAAAGGAACGTATTAAAACAATTGTTTCTTATTGCATTATTGTTTCGGTTCGTCCCGCTTTATATAAAGGTTGAAATAATTTAATAATAATGTCAAATAACAAGAAAAAACATGTTTTGTTTTTGTTTGAAAATCTATTTCTAAATCTAAACACCACCACCATCTATTGCAATTCTAACAAGGAAAAAAATGCAATAGATCTGCATAAAAATACCTACTATTTTTGATATACATATTAAAAAATGTATATTAAAAATCAAGGTTCAATTGTTTTATAATATATATATATATATATATATATATATATATATATATATATATATATATATATATATATATATATATATATATATATATATATATATATATATATATATATATATATATATATATATATATATACAATACAACACCGTATCACATTAATGAAGAAATTAATGAATGCCCAAGTGTAAGCGCGGTCATCTTACTGGTTGAGGAATGGTACCTATTATAAGCAATAATTTCATAAGTCCATCTATTTTTCTGTAGACTGAATTTACTTGCACACAAAATACTACTCGGAATAAACTCGGTTGAAAAATTAAGTGAACTGTAATTATAGTCTGAAAACCCGATGTATATGTTCAGTTTACGTTAGGCAGATATAAAGGCTATGCTCCGCAGACTGTTTTATAGCTTTAAAATATAAACAAACATCGATTTATTAGCGAAATATGATACAGTCTTATATAATAGGAACTAAAAGGCATGAAATATTTTAACAGCTTTGTGTTGTTAATATCGGTAGAAGTTAATACTTGAATTGTTTCGGACTGATTGTCTTTAACTGCTTGTTATCCTGAAAATGTATATAGAGTAATTTATCTTTACGAGCCTAACCTACTTCCAAGTAGGTTGGGTTGTGTGGAAATAATTGTGTTGAGGGAAAATAATTCCTAATTCGAATGTACAATATATATATATATATATATATATATATATATATATATATATATATATATATATATATATATATATATTATATATATATATATATATATATATATATATATATATATATATATATATATATATATATATATATATATATATATATATATATATATATTGAATCGAAAGATTTTAAAAGGTGAACTTTCAGCAAAAATTCCCCATTCCCACCAAATTCGTGGTCTTAATGGTGGGGCAATTTTTTTTTATTTATATCGTCCACTATGGAATCATTTCTGAAGCTGATATTAACTCAGTATTTTTTCATCGGTTCTTTTGATCGGCAATTTTGATTTATTCATATAAATATCATGTAACGGGCTCTTCAATAGCAGTATGCGGTATAAGGCGACAAAATGCTATTCTTTGTACACCCTCTTCGAGACCCTGTATGGAAGTATAATGGTAAGAACAAGAGAAAACATGTTTTGTTTTTGTTTGAAAATCTATTTCTAAATCTAAACATCACCACTATCTATTGCAATTCTGACAAGGAAAAAATTGCAAAAGATCTGCATAAAAATACCTACTCTTTTTGATATATATATTAAAAAATCTATATTAAAAATCAAGGTTCAATTGTTTTATAATATATATATATATATATATATATATATATATATATATATATATATATATATATATATATATATATATATATATATATATATATATATAAACACCGTATCACATTAATGAAGAAATTAATGAATGCCCAAGTGTAAGCGCGGTCATCTTACTGGTTGAGGAATGGTACCTATTATAAGCAATAATTTCATAAGTCCATCTATTTTTCTGTAGACTGAATTTACTTGCATACAAAATACTACTCGGAATAAACTCGGTTGAAAGATTAAGTGAACTGTAATTTGTAATTATAGTCTGAAAACCCGATGTATATGTTCAGTTTACGTTAGGCAGATATAAAGGCTATGCTCCGCAGACTGTTTTATAGCTTTAAAATATAAACAAACATCGATTCATTAGCGAAATATGATACAGTCTTATATAATAGGAACTAAAAGACATGAAATATTTTAACAGCTTTGTGTTGTTAATATCGGTAGAAGTTAATACTTGAATTGTTTCGGACTGATTGTCCTTAACTGCTTGTTATCCTGAAAATGTATATAGAGTAATTTATCTTTACGAGTCTAACCTACTTCCAAGTAGGTTGGGTTGTGTGGAAATAATTGTGTTGAGGGAAAATAATCCGTAATTCGAATGTACAATATATATATATATATATATATATATATATATATATATATATATATATATATATATATATATATATATGTATATATATATATATATATATATATATATATATATATATATATATATATATATATATATATATATATATATATATATATATATATATATATATATATATATATATATATATATATATATATATATATATATATATATATATATATATATATATATATATATATATATATATATATATATATATATATATATATATATATATATATATATATATATATATTGAATCGAAAGATTTTAGAAGGTGAACTTTCAGCAAAAATAAAGGGGGGTCTTTAATTTATTTTCCAAAACCCCATTCCTACCAAATTACTGCTCTTAATGGTGGGGCAATTTTTTTTTTATTTATATCATCCACTATGAAAACATTTCTGAAGCTGATATTAACTGATGATATTTTTTCATCGGTTCTTTTGATCGGTAATTTTGATTTATTCATATAAATATCATGTAACGGGCTCTTCAATAGCAGTATGCGGTATAAAGCGACAAAATGCTATTCTTTGTACACCCTCTTCGAGACCCTGTATGGAAGTATAATGGTAAGAATGTTTATTTTCTATATTCATCGCTGACCAAGCAAATTGAAAATCCAAGTTGCTGTGCATTTTCTCTAACGCTTGTTGTGGGATCTGCAGCAAATGCGGCTTCAATATTTTCGGCAACTGTGGAGTGATGCAGCATTCGGCATGGTCGTGCAGCATGCAGCATCACCGCATGAGTCTGGTGAGGTAAATAACAGGTTTCAGTCATTCGGTGACAAGTTTTGCTGAATATACGCAGATCCGGAATATTTCTTATAAAATAATAACTTATTCTGTCTGTTTTCGAAACGATGGCTTTGTTTTTGTTGAAATTACAGGAATATTAATTTTTTTATCAAAAGAAAAGTTACTGCCGATTGAGTCTTTTCTTAGTTATCAGTAAAACTTAATGGTGTGCATGAGAATGTCACTTAAAATGGATAAAATAGAGAAGTTTTAGCATCAATTGTAATATTTTGATCACCTTTTTAAACATTTTATAAGTCTGGAAATCGACACTTTTAATTTACATTATTATTTTACAATAAATATCCTTTGGTATCGAGCAGTTTTTTGAAGACGAAGGCTTTTCTTTTTCCGCCATTGGTGGACCCTGGCATAGATGACGCATTTGATTTTGTAGGTCCGTCTTTCATTTTTAGTTTATTTGTTATCATTTTGGTATGATAATGCCACTTAAAAAGGATAAAATAGAGACGTTTTAACAGCAATTACATTTTTAAAAATTTTATGACTGAAAATCGAGACTTTTAATTACAAGTACATTATTGTTTTAAAATAAATATCATTTAGGTACCATTCTGTATGATAATGCCACTTAAAAAGAAGAAAATAGAGAAGTTTTAACAGCAATTGTAATATTTTGATCACATTTTTAAACAAAATTTGAGACGGGAAAACGACATTTTTAATTACCATTACATTATTCTTTAAAAATAAATATCTTTTGGTATAATTTTTTTGGTTGCAAGTTTATTATTTCGATTTAAAAATATTTTAGACTATCAAAAGTTACATTTAGTGCGTAATACTTACATAAATGAGGAAAACTCATTTAGATGTTTGCTTTATATAGATGCTAAATGACCCGCTCTACCTCCTCTTTCCAGGTCGGCATCACCTTACCAAGCATCCTGTATATGTAATATTAACAATTATAATGGTGAAATTATGTAAAACTAATAAAATATAACTTTTATTGTCAGATGACTGATGAAAATTACGATTTATACTAAAAATCTGTCCACTTAACGAAATATATACCGGGGACGGTGGTCGAGTACGGGGACGGTGGTCGAGTACGGGGACGGTGGTCGAGTACGGGGACGGTGGTCGAGTACGGGGACGGTGGTCGAGTACGGGGACGGTGGTCGAGTACGGGGACGGTGGTCGAGTACGGGGACGGTGGTCGAGTACGGGGACGGTGGTCGAGTTGTTAGCGTGCTAGTTCTCTGCTCGAACACCTAGCAGCGTGTGTGGGTCGATTCCCTGCACTGGTGCGAAATAAATTTTCAATAATTTATCCCCAAGATCTAACTAATGAGGTTTTCCAGGTTTCCCTCATTCCTGCACTGAATGGTGGTTAGAATTTACCAACCTCGTCGATCCTGGTCGCACATGCGGCTCGCGAAATAATAATACGCCGGCCCCTCTCCCGCACAAATCTCTGGCTTCTGGGCTAACCATTGCGGTAAGAATGAGGGGTAGAGATATTTTTTTTTTTGGTGCTGGTAAGTCCCCCCCTGGCCTCCGACTAGTCCAGAGAGTCCCTCCAGCCTCGTTACTCAACGACCGCTCCCCACGTCCGCGGGGTAAGCGGTCATTGAGGTCGCAATTCGTGTGTCCTGAGTAGACGCAACGAGCCAAGTATGAGGGCCTTCTGCATCTTTCCAGCGATGACTTCTGCCGATTGACGGCATGCTGGGATGATTCTTAATTCTGAGAGCAATGATTGTCGCATACCTCCGAGAGAGCCAATAATAAGAACCACTATTTTAACAGAATAACCCGGGTACAGCCTGCGGAGTTCAGAGAGTAAATCTCGATATTTTGTCCGTTTCTGCTCCTCTTTCAAAACGATGTTCTTTTCGGCCGGAGCCGAAAACTCTATAACGAACATCGTCTTGAGTTGGTGGTCGAGGAGGACTATGTCAGGCTTGTTGGCTTGTATCCGCCTGACGGTGGGGAATGAATAGTTCCAGTATAACCGGGACCTCTCATTCCCCACAACGGACTCAATATCCCCCGGAGCATAGGGCAACACCGGTGTCTGATCTATACCGTACGAGTGCCGTAGGTGGTAATACAGCACTCGTAATGCCGCGTTATGTCGATGGATATAGGCAGAGACCGCATATGCTGGACAAGCTGACAGCAAATGCATAATGGTCTCTGGGGCCCGACGACATGCTCTGCAGCTGACGTCAGGCACTTCTATACCCATCACGCGGCTTCGGTAGACCAGGGTGTTTAATACACCATCTTGGCAGGCTAATATAAAACCTTCGGTCTCTGACTTCAGCCCAGCTGACCTCAAAAACCTAAAGGTCAGCTTTTGGGATAAGCCTAAGTCTTCTATATTTCTATAGTAGACTCCGTGCAATGGCTTATCCCTGTGCTGCTGAAAACGAAGTGTATTTCCAGCAGCCCGAAGGTGGGCTTTCAACCGAGCAGGGTCCAACTCGGTGACAGAGTTTGGATTATTCTGCTCGGTGTCGAAGTCGAGACCTAAGCTATTAGCTGCTCTGTGTGCTGCCCTATATATAAAAGCTCCTACGCCATCTCCTTCATGGTCTTTGACCATGAGGAGTAGGGGATCCGAACTCCTGATAATTTTACAGGCTGTGTCCAGGGTTACTCTGTTGTGGAGACACTCCAATCCCAAGAGTCCACGGCCTCCCTGTTGTCGTGGGAAATATAACCGCGGAACGGACGATCTCGGATGCAAACTCCGACAGAGATGCATCATTTTGCGGGTACCTACGTCGAGTTGCTGCAGCTCCTCCTGTGTCCATTTGATTACTCCAAAGGAGTAGAGTAGAACCGGAACGGCAAGCATATTTGTCGCCGAGATATTATTATTATTATTATTATTATTATTATATACATAATATTGCAGCATATTATTAAAGTATATTATTAAAGCATACAAACGTATACATATATGTAGGTATTTATTTACATGAAACAACTTTAGTAGGTGTTGAAAGATGGTACAAGTGCCACTATTTGTGTCCCTGGTTATGCTTAGGTAGATATACTAATAATACCTACTATCAGTAGTGAGAAAAACATTTATCTTGAAGAAAGGCATATAAATTTGTGATGCCACACTTAATTAGCGTTACTGAGCATGGCAGTAAGTAGTCTGTGTAATTTGTGTCGTAAATTATTACTTTGACGTTAATTGCTATGGACAGTTGGATGTGTACTTACCGTGCGTACAAACAAAGGGGTCCAGGCTCGCTTCAGAAATAGGTGAAGTAAATTATATGACGACATCGAGGGTGGAGATTTTTACTTGCCTGTAACGTCATCAGTTTATGAGTTATGAAATCATATGCATTTTTTTAATGGACTGATATATTTTTCATGTTATTTATAGATGGCATTAAAAACATTTTCAGGAAACCCATACTTATCTACATCTCTTAGACCCGAATGTACGATGCACCTAAAATGGTAGATCAATGGTAGACCTAAAACGGTGGACCAATCTGTTCCATGACAGGAAACAAAAATTTTTGTGCCATTGACGTTGGTTCTACAGCTTAAACGTGAGATCAGGTTAGGTTCTGTACGTAAGTATAACAACCTACAACTGGTTATTCTAGACATAGAACCAATGATATGGAGAGGGCATACAACAGATATCGTGCCTGTCATTATTGATGAGTTTCATTACCTTTTGAATTTTTGTCAGTTAAGTTGTTTGTATTTGGCTATTAATATCCAATGTAACGGAGTACTTGGATGATTTGACCGATGATGAAGATTTTGTGGAATTAGTGCAAGTAGTGTTAAATATACGGAATAGACAACATTATAGAGAACGACCCAATCACATCTTGAAATGGAAATCCAAGGAATTTCTGGGCACATTTTAGATTCCATTGCTTTCAACAGCAATTCTCAAGCTCCAATTAATTTGTTTGTTTATTCCTTATAAACATTATTATTAGTAAACTTACTCATTACTACCAACACGACACGACTATTCACCTATAAGGTAACTACATTTTTAACACAAAAACGTAGGTGAATTACTAGATATCTACGTTTTTAACAGAGCCAGATGCAGTACTACTAACAGGGAATGATTCCAAGTTCAGTTGAACTGCTCTGGATCGTAGTATGATACAGCGGAGCCTAATAATTTCTGAGGTTTTGATAACCACAAACAGTCAAAGTTTGTGCAGACTTAATCAATGATCGTGTGTGAGACATCTTTCTAGATAATATTATTGGGAAAATATACTTAGAATTTCTCAGAGTTGAGCTGCTTGTAGTTTTTTCTAACTGATCGATTGGATGACGAGGTAGTCAAAATGGTCGGCTAACTCGCCAGATTTAACCTCAATGGATTTCTCTCTATGGGGTTATTTAGAATATAAAATTTTCTAAGCGAAGCCTGATAATTTAGATGATTTTATGGAACTAATTGTGACTAATAACACGAGATATATCAAATAATGTTACAAATTAATTCCGCACACTCCCAACCTATGAGGCCGACACACACTCCCAACCTATGAGGTTGGGAGTGTGTGTCGGCAAGTGGATGGATAATATTACGACCCTTCACAACCTATGAAGCCGACACACACTCCCAACCTATGAGGTTGGGAGTGTGTGTCGGCAAGTGGATGGATAATATTACGATTAGCAGTTGGTTACGATAATCAATCAATAATGTTCATTTTAGAATTTTTATAATTGTTAAATGTTTTTATAATTATTTGTGTTGTTATCCTTCTTTTTTCAAAGAAATATGGTGGCTAACATAGACTGATGATCTAGAAATAAAAAAAAACAGATAAACATTTGCCAGTGAAAGTTTGTTTACTGTTTTTGTAATTAAGAAATACTTAAAAAGAAGTTAATTATTTTCGTTCAATAAATCTTTTCAGAATTATTATTGGCTATGGTTGAAATAGTGATTTTAAAAAAAGTTGATTTAAATTAGGATTTGTATCTAAAATCAATTGATTGATATCAGCTTTTCTCGTGTTAGGTACCATGTTTTCTTTGATAAGATAAATGTGATAGTCTTGGGAATAGAGGAATCTCCAGAATATAATTTCATACTTAAACTCTACGTTACTATACGCGTATCTGCTATCATAACTGATTTTATAAAGTACTGATTAAAATCGTAATATTCAATATAACTGACCCATTAAATGCATCATAATAGTCAATAAATACATTATTGCTGCTGATAGAAATTAACGTAGGCTGCGGGGCTACATAAATAATACATGAATTCAAAAAAACAAAGTCACGGTCAACAATTATGAGATCATTTAGAAACAGTTCTCCGTCAATGAACCCATACTTTTTTCACAGCAACCAGTGACGGCTTGCGGTAGCTTGCGGGGTTGAGGCCCACAACCCGCTCTCAATTAATAAATGGGAATATATTTTTACCCCCGGGTTAGACTGCTGTATACTATACAAATGTTGCTAAATTTTGCGCAATGTTCAGTAAGTTCCTGGTTAGTTTAATTAACCATTTAAGTATTTCTTAAAAAAATCTGCCATTCAAACACTGTACAGTTTAATTTTGGCCCCTTGTCTGCCCAATGTAATAGTCACATCAATAATTAAATATCCAATTAATATTCTATTTTTGCAAAAATTTTCATTTTATAAAATATTATTTAAACTGACGTCCTTCCTCGCAATGTATCTTTAAGGTTGCCCTATTTTATTGTGATCACCTCAACGTTTGCCCTATTCTTTAGAAACTTCGTGTATTTTGGTACTACGAATAAATTTCCTAAAACCAAATTTTGCACACCACTAATTTTTTGCATTACCCAATAAGATACATGGCCAGCAGTACAAATTTTCTTTATATAAACTTAGCATTTATATAAACTTATATAAACTTAGCACATAGCCATTGATAATTATCACATCAAGAAGATTGAAATGTTAACAAACATTCATGTTCCCGACCTCTTCGATATTCCTTAAAAATTGCCGTTATTTTTGGCGTTAATTGACTATGCAATTTGAAATGAAATGAAATGAATTTATCATTTTTCTGCTTCATTAGGTCTTGAAAGAGACGTTTCAAGTAGAGAGAAAACAATACCATGAGAGCGATTCATTATTACCGTAAAACTTGGGTTAACTGTTAACTTGGGAATTTTTTTGAGGTTTTTTGGTTGCAGATTCCAGGTGTATGTAGCGACATTTGCTCTCCGATAGATTCTGAAAAGATCTAAAATGTACCCTATCTTCACTGCAATTTTGGCACCCCTACCATCTCGGTGGGGGCTTATATATTTTTTAAGGTATTTCACCAAATAACCCCATGAAGTGGTGATATTTGGGTATTGCCTCTAGAACATGCATTAATCGAATAACGCTGCTTGTGACTATTTGGGAAGTAAATTGAACTTTTAAAAAAGTAAAATACCCAATGATTTTCAATGATTGATGATTTTATAAAGAATGGTTTTATTCTTTATATAAAAAATGCATATAAAAAATACATAGAAACATTTTCTGGGAAAATTAAAATAGCGTTTTGTATTTACGCGACATGCTAGCTACCTAGATCAGATTTTTTAAAAATTAAAAAGTTCCCAAATAACCCGCATTGGCATCCCAAATAACCCTTTTTAAAAAAAATCGTGAAAAAATGACGCATTTCAAAAAATTAAAACTGGTTAACAAAGGTTAACTTAGGATAACAAAGGTTAACAACTGGTTAACATGACCTAACATATAATTTCTTGCTAATGTACTAAAATCATGTGTCGCGATCACTTAAACGGCTCTACACGTGAAAGTTGGACAGCCAAATTATTGGGACAATTTTGTGCATAATTTTTAATTAATTGTGTAACGTTTTTTTACATGTGATATGCAGGTTTATTGTAACACTATCTGCTACCTGTTGCTCATACACTGCCAGCGATTCAGATGGTGCGAGGTGGCCTAGTTCTTTACAGTGTTACCAAATATATAATATTTGGAGAATTCCCAAGTTACCCGCGAATAACCCCGTTTTACTACCTACATTCGAAATATTAAAAGAAGTCGCTCACGTCAAAAATTTATTTTTAATCTACAACATACGCTATTTAAAACGAGAGAGACAATACAAAGAAGTCCATTATATCTCACTGTTGATATATTCGACTTGTTGTAAGTTGTAAGTTGTATGAAAAACAAAGAGAGGGTACGATTACATACATTGTAACTAACGAGAATAATATCGTTGAAACTGATTTTCCTTGCCTAGCGCCGTACCCGCGGTTGCGTCGCACCGCTGCGCTGACGGAATTTGGTTATCTTTCCCACTATAAGTAGTTTAGTATTGTAGGCTATTTATGGGCACCCGCACTAGGCTACCTTTTTGCCGACGGAACGTTCCATTGCACAAACCAAACTCGGTCTCCTGTCTCTAGTACTCATGATTTTAACATACAAATTGTAGGTTATGTGTTATGTTTACGTTTTTCATATGTCAACGAGTACAGTTTGTATATTTCTACGTTTCAACAAACATTAATTTGACTAGTGGGGTACTAATTCAATTCGTATGGTTTATAAATTACGTAACGGCCAACTTTCAAGATCTGGATGGTATATCCGACTATATCGATAATATCTATTATTATTATTATATTAAGTATACTAAATTTATTCTTACTTTATTTTGTTGCAAGGAAGTTGTTTGTAATTTCCTTTAAATTAAAACCTGCTTTGTACTTAAAGCCTTAAATGTAACATAATTAACTACCGCGAAACGCGTGGTCAAGCACCCAAGAGCGCCCCTCAAAGCCCGGTGAAAATCTCGGAAAACAATGTTATTTTAACCACCTCTCCCGGAGGGGCAGGAGGGGAAAAATAGCGATAGCGTACTGTTTTATATAAGAGTCTACGGAGAGAAGGCAACTGTTGTTGGTTGCATAATTTAGATATTAAATTGTGGTTATGTCAAGCGTGTATTTAGAGTTCATCAGACGTTTTCTAGAGCGATTCGTAGCGCAGAAGAACGTACGTCTAGCATTCCAAGTTCGAATCCCCCAGCTTCTGTTGTTTCTTGTTCCTTCTTTTTTACTCACATAATTTAAAATACGTGTAAATAGCATACTGTCTGCAAATGAGGACCAGTTTTGTCACAATTACTTTTCTCACGGATCGACGACTATATAATAAAAATATCTGTAAATAGCATAAGATCTGTAATAGCGTACGGTAAGACTAGGACGACAGTTGGTTTCCCAAGAAAGATATTTTTAGATTATTACCTTACAGGAATTATGTCCCCAAAATCCCCAGTAAATCTGGTCTCTATGATCGCAGTTACAGCGCATGCAGGCCTCGGAAATAAAAAGTTGCCTTCTCTCCGGGCATGATTGACGTGATGTTGAAGCCCGGAGATTTCTGCCTTACCGTGTTGTGGTGGGGACCGGAACTGTGGAGGCGTGGAAACGGCAAGATTATTTTATTTTGATTTTTGATAAATAATGTAATAGGAACTATGTAATAATTGAAAATTAGTTTATTAACAATTGTTTATTTACGTTAATAGTTGATAGCATAGTAGGTATTAAAATATACAGTGTAGGCCAATTCTATTAGTGAGGTTCAGCCTCAGTTGTTTCATATGACGGGCCGCCACTGACAGCAACTAACTCTCGGTAATTACATTCTTGAGTGTAAACTGCTTCCACGGAAAATAAATTATTTATCTTTGTACAATAGTTTTCGAGGTGCTCGGAAATAATATTTTATGACCACTCTTCTCCTCGAAAATGTTGCTTATATGGCATCCGTGAGAAAGGATGTTTAAATTATGATAGGAAATACAGATTCATTGCCAAGTAAATAAATAGAAAATTATTTTAATTTCACAAATTTTAATATTTCCTTCAAATTATCTAGGTCCTTCATTGAAAACTCCTTCCACATAATTTTAATTATCTGTCTTCCTACAATATTTTAGAATAGTTAGTTCTAACTATCTTACGACCAATCAGGGAATTTCTTACGACATTTCAAGCTTTCGAATAATGATTTTGAAGATATTCGAGATATGACATCATTAACTACTGACAGTTAAATATGATAGGATATACAGTTTCAGTGTCAAACGAATAAACAAGAAAATACTTTAAATAGTAGTAGTTTATGTACCTACATAAACATCTTCTGTAAATACTTGGTGTCTTTCCAGTTCGAGGATAGATTTTCTATTTTTTCATGTAACATAAAATTAGTTTAACTTATTGTTTGTTTTTATCGCAATACTGCCAAAACTATTTTTGAAACAGTAATACTTCTTCGTATTACAATACTAGATTACGTGTCTGGTAGCATGCGAAGCATCCTTATAAGGGTAATTGGGTTACACTTGTATTTAACATTATGTGCAAATTAATTTTAATATATAGTGATTTAACATGCAATGATTAAGATTTATGGCATTCTAATAAGTTAAAACTGTTCCTCTCATATATTTATATCTTAGATTTCCCCGCTTGCAGCAGTTGGTGCAGCTTGCAGCCATGCTGAGATATCCATTCTGTCTACAGCCAAATATTGTACAGTTTATCACCGTATAAATTTCAAATTCTTGCTTTTGCTTAGTATTTCTCCAGTACAGATATGTGGTACAGGTGTAGACCTTGATGTGTTAATTTTAAAACATATCCATTCATAAATAAAATGAGTAGGACGGGGAAGTGATGTCATTGAAAACGTAACCATTGACACAACTCAAATGGTATTATATCATCATTAAGGCGCTAATTTCCTCACAAGTTTACTTAATAATGCAGTAAAAGTAAACGGCTTCTAGTACGTAAAAGAAATAAATCTGAAAGATTTGATATTTGCAAATATGTTCAGTTGGCTTCTTATCGAACGTGTAAGAAATCCTGATAAAGGGCGAAACCGTCGTCATCTTGGATAACATGTGCGCTGGTGAGATTTATTCCATATATATTTTTGAATAACAACTTTAAAGCTGATCAAAATGTGTAAACAAGGAAGGAAGGAACAATTAATTGAGTTAAAGGGTTCTTATGGTTCCACCGGTTTAGCTACACTTTACCTGCACAAGTGACACTGGTCACTTAAACATGATAAAATCCCAAAGTGCTATTAGGTAAATGGATAGGTAAATTTTTGATGATGGGGTGAAAAATTTGTTCAACATAACTGAAAAACAGCGGAATTCAAAATTAATACAAAAAGCTATTGCCAAAAATGGAATAATACCGATTTCCACATACTCCTGTCCCACAGACTTTGCTTGAGCGAATAGCTTGTGGGTATTTGAAAGCCTGCTGTAAAAACTGGTTGCAGGAAGTTGGGTTTAGATTATTGACTACGTAATTGAACAAGGAATTTAAATTTTTCGTTTTTTTAAATAGTTTTTTTTGACTTATTTACATATATATTAAATACTAATTTATATATTATACTAAATAGTAGATATGTTATATATCAATGGCTTAGTTTTAACAGGTCGTATCCCATTTGTATAGAATATTTCAAGCAACATAAAAAACTGGCGTGTAACAAATTGACTAATAATATTTCAAAAAAATTTAGGACTTAGTTACACAAGAAGATAGTAGATGATTGTACCTAGTTATTTTCGTAATTTTTTGAACTGGTAAATAATTATGTAGGATATGACCTTTTGTTTTTTTTCTGTGTGTGGTTTACGTATTTTAGCCAACAGTTTTTGGCACTTGTTACAAAATTTACAATTTTTTGGAAAAGGTTTTTGAGCAACAATTAATAAAACAACATTTTTGGCAGACAAATAAATATACAAGGCGTTCTAAAAATGTACAAGACACCAAAAAACCGTCATATTTTTATCAGATATACGCATTTCCATGACTTTTCACACCTTCATTATGACACGCTGTAACGAAATAAATTAAAAAAGCAAAGAAAAAAATATATGAGGTAAAAATAAAAGTATAAAAATATCGTCATAAAAACTATGAACTTCTTTTTCCTGGACAAGTTTCAGATCTTGTAGATGTTTCCATTTAGAAGATTTAATTGGTAATCGCTCTTTGAATAGTGGTTGTACGATAACATTGTTTAGTTTAGGCCTTTTGGGTCTTTGATGTAAGTATTAATTTGTATTCGACAGTAAATCTAAGTTTGTATTGTATTTTTCATCGGGTAGTAAAAACTCTGAGGTTTGAAACAGTTATCGACAGGTATCGTACATCCAATGGAAATTGATTTTTCCTAGGCTCCTTTGTTACACTAACATACTGTGAAGGAAGTGTTATTTGGCGTCATTTTAACTTTCTTTCAATTAGGGCGTGTGACCCTTTTCTAAATTTTTTTTGTGGAACACAAACGTCATGTTTTGTAAAAAAAATACCTTAATGCCTTGGCTAGAATAGAGTTCCGTTTCTGGTATCCACCACCATAAGAAAACAACACGATCTCACATTCCTTCAATCAATGTTTCTAAAGGTGTTCTACGATACATGACACAAATATAGACGCTTGCAGGTCTCCCCCTATTTCGTTCCATACATAGTTGGTCCACTGATGTGTGGCAAAATTATAGACGGTAAAGATGTGGACTTGTAATCTTGTTTTGTTTTATAATGCAGGTTACTTGATTCAATAACAGGGCACAGTTTCACTGCCTGGACTTCCATAGTAAAAGTATATTTAGTACCTTGAATACCTGCTTCTTTGTCATCTGCTTTTACTTTTTGATTAAAAATTACTAATAATGAAATTAGTAAATAGTAAAAATGAAAAAGTAAATCAGCCAAGAGAAATCGCTGGAAATTATTTTTAAGTTCGAAAAATGGCCGCTAAAGGGCGCAATTGTTATGACCAATCAGAAAACGGGTTTTTCTCAAAAATATGCACGTGCAGAGATATTGGAAATTTGCTTTTCCTAAAATCAGGACAACTCTGGTTTGGGTTAACGGAGTTAAACAAACTGGGTCTCGTTTAAGAGAGACTTCATTCCTGGTCCAGAATAACCACTGGTCCAGAACAAATGGACTTCTTGCATCCAGTGTGGACTGGAGGATGTGCCCTTGGAATTTGACAATAAATACTATTTCAGCATTTCAGCATGATGGTTGTCCAGCTCATTTCGCTGAGAAGGTGCGACTTGGACTTCTTGGATACCACCTACCATGGTAGATGGACCGGGCAGCATATTTCCATGTCCGGCTAGGTCACCGGACGTATCATGCCTGGATCTTTATTTATGAGGCCGAGGAAAATATATAGTTTTTGCAACCAGACAAAGGATAATATCCTTTGTACTAGGTCTGGTTGCAAAAACTATATATTTAGAAATAGAGACTGCAGTTAGTTCCACACAGGAAATAATGCTAAAGTGCATAGAAAATGATGGAGGACAATTTGAACATTTAGGACGTCATTGATTAAATTGGGGTAATTCCATAAATCCGGTTTCATAAATTTTCTTTTCGATTGTTTCATAATGACAGGTCCAGGACATATAGCATACTTATATCTCTTAATCTCCCCGGTATAGAGAAGATAGAAAGTTGCGGTTTACGCTGACTTTTTGGAAATTCTATGCCCTATTTATATATGCAAAAAGAGATATAGCCTAACGTTTAAAATTTTTATGCAAACGCGCAATAACTGTTACGATGTCAAACAGCGACTTCTAGCAACCACGGAAACATCTATTGTGACAAAGTTTTTATTGCATATTGTTAAGGAATAAAATATCTTTTAAACGAGTCCCAGTTTGTTTAATTACCTACATTAACCCAAACCAGAGTTTTCCTTATGTCCAGAAAATCAAGTTTAACCTTCCCCCACTACTTTATTTTACGATATAGGGAAAAATACGTTGTGCCAAAAAAAAATTACAAATTTTCCAGTGATTACAATAGCAATATTTAAAATATCTCATGTGCATATTTTTGAGAAAAATGCCGTTTTCTGATTGGCCATTGGCCATAAGAATAGCGCCCTCTAGCGAACATTTTTCGAACTTGGAAATAATTTCCAGCGATATCTCTTGGCCCATTTACTTATTAGTATTTTTGTCTTAAAGTTATACGATACAAGTAGTGTTTGAGAAAGCAGCAACGTTTAAAATAAAATAGCCCAGATCTCTGAAAAATATTGAATGTGTACATTTAATAACAAATATTTGAGAAACTGTTTGCATTTTTTTAAATACTCTAATAACAGTCGACAGTTTTTAAAATACGACTATTCGGATACCAGATTAGCAAGAAACAGCATATATACTGAAAGTGCCTACCTACCGGATTCCAATTTCGTTTTCAAGGTCAGATCTTGGAATGCATTTTTTTGCTGGCCTTGCCAAGTGTCAGGAATCTTAAAATTAGGAATAACGTCTCTTCTAGTCCATTAATTCCGCAAAAACTTAATGTATAATTTATTCTCATTCTTGAAGCATTAAATTTTAATGACGTACCGGAATAGCTTCTTCGTGATATATATTATGTAGATGTGGTACAATATTGTCTGCGCATTTATATAGTCTATTTATATGTAGCCAATTTAAAGTGGGGCACTCCAATAAGGAAATAGTTCAAAATGCCTTAAAATTTTAAAAATTCTGCCATTTCGGGGAAACATGCACTATTTAAAAAAACAATTCCACAATAATAGTGAATCGAACTTTTAAATTAGCTGACGTAGAGAATCATCTGCGAGGAGCAATGGAAAAAGTCAGCAGAAAATTGGCAGAAGTGTATTAATCACGTGATGAAAGAGGCACATATAATGTGGGTGAGGATTTGGCGGTTGATCAAGCCATAGAATTCATTGTGATTATTATTGGAAATGATAAACATTATACTTCTTAAGTACCTATCTGAAAAATGCAGAAAGTGTATGCAAATTAACAAACTTTTCAAAAACTAGTTGGACTGCAGGATCCGATTCAATGAGAGTGTATGGAATTTTTAAAATATTCTTGAGCTCCTTGAAGAAATAAGTGTATCACAAAAGTTTGTTGCCAAAATACGACAACAGTAATTAGCACTGTATTGACTGTATTGAAAAGGTTGCTCCATTATTTGCTATTTCTAACCCTCCTCGAAAAAGGAGTTACTACAACTTGCAAAACGTGAAGAAAACATGTCAAATGTTACCTAATGTTAATGTAGACGGAACTCTAAATGTGAATGTGGAAGCCATGCAATCACAGCTGGAAGTTTTAATTGACCACTGCACAGAACTCTCAAATTTAGATAACGCCATGGAAGAGGTGGATAATGTAAAATTGTGCCGCTTAATATTTAGCGCACCTGCAAAGACAGCATAATCAAAGATCATTCAGTAGACGTTAGTAGAAATTAATTAAATACAATACAACATATTGTTGTATCCCGACACGTTATAAGTTAATTTTACATATTATTAAGATAAATTTACATTATATTACCGTTTAGAAAAAATATAAAATAAATATATAGAAGTAATAATAATAATAATATTAAAAAAATTGCAACGTAATTCGTCATTTCAATCGTCGACACCCCTCTACTCAAAGTGTTCTAAGCCGGGCCGTGCCGCAATCAATAGCATTAGTTAGTATTCGAACACCCGGAAACAATGAATACAAAAATTGCATAATGCTCACCCATTAATAAATTTATTAATATCCTTATTTACTCAATGTAACAGAAAACATAAATAGTTGCATTGGAATGAATGGCATCATGAAATACTTAATTAGTAGATCTTTGACCTTACCGCATGGTAATGAATATTAAATCCATACATGTTTCTAAATATACACAAATGACATCAATGAACATATGTATTATGAAATTTTACTATTACTATGAAATTCAATGTGAAACAAAAATCTTCATAAAAATATATGTCTCTGGAAATATTAATGCTTGATAAATACCGAAACTGTTAAAAATGCTAGTAAACAATTGATTGACATTTGTGAATTTAATGAGTATAATTACTATGAGCTGAAATTACACCTATCGGCATAAATTAACCAGCTGTATCCATTTTGGCTTAATAGATTAACTGGAAAGCTTGGTTTGCGTAATACTCCCCAAAAGCACATAGTTTTCACTTTATAGCCAGCCCCATGACTCAACAATTAAAAAATATTATTGATATCTACCCACACCATACGCTTTTTCTTTGCATTTTTTCTATTTTCTATTATATCACACTATTTACATGATGATTTATGTCTATCTTTATGTCTACATAATATTTTTATTTTATATTTTTCTTTTCGCGAAAAACGTGTTTGAGTGCACAGTTAATACCCATCAAATGATTGTTGATGGATTTAGTGATTCACTCGCCAACACAATTTTTGCAACACAGTTCAGCTGATTATTTGTACAATTCTAATACCTTTCTGATAATAGAAAAATATTCATAAAGCCCTAATGCGTACTACTTTTTAATGGGCCCATAGACCCTTTCATATAGGCAGGTAGGACATTTTAAGAGGGGTAATTTAAAATGGGTGCTTTTTAAAACAAAAAGATAACGGAAAATTATTGTTTATAACATTAAACTCATTCTGTCATTCTGTCTTATTTTAAGTTTCAAATTTAGTGGTTCTGTGTAGTTCTTTAAAGACGCAAATGTTAAGTCAAACACGCCGCAAAATTTCTCCTGACAAATATTGTTATATTTGTGGAGAATTTCTGATGAAACATAAGCTAGACCATTATATGAAAATGTGAAAAAAGACTATTTCATGTATTTTGATGTTATAATCGAAGATCAAGACAAGCAGTGAGCTCCCCATGTGTGCTGTGTCAGCTGTAGTTAGTCATTGGTGCAGTGGAAGAATGAGAAGAGAAAAGTATGCCCTTCGCAGTTCCAATTGTATGGCGAGAAATCACCAATAATTTTGCGAATTGCTATTATTGCATTACAAATACTGGAGGTCATTCGTAAAGCGCAAGATTGACTTATCAGTACCGCTTGGGCCTTTATATTAACAAAATATTGTATTGGGAGACAATGGAGATAAGAATCATCAAACACCCACGAAGAACAGTGTACCGATTCCAGTTTTATTCCAGGTCTCAGTTCCGGTGAGAAATATATATTCGTTATTCAGTTAATATTATGGTTACATATTATGTACATTAAAAGAAGCCGACCTACCTCAACTGTCAACTGGACCCCAAGAGACTGAATCTGAATTGAGCTCCCTAACTTGGTATATTCACCATCAGAATTCCAATTGTATAGTGTAAGAAACATACATCTACCATATTATTTTGGATTACAGAAAGATGACTGAACGATGATCTGGTATCATTAATTCATACGAAATTTATATATTTCCAGTATTATTTCAGCGCGTATTTAACTTATCTGTTACAAACGGTAGGAATTGCAGATATAGTATATACGATTAACTGATGTAATACTTCTGGCCCAGATCAACTCATTATAAGCTAATAATTCCAATACCTATATGATGTTTTAATATTAGAGATAAAATATGGAACTTTGGCAGTGATATTCTTTTCAATATTGGGTTTTATAATAAACATTATTTCGTGAACTGTGATTTATCGGGATCATCGAAACTAATCTAGATATTATTATGTTAATCTGAGTAGTAATCTGAGAATACAAGTTAGTCTGGGGGTCACCTTTTGACAGGTAAGAATTATATACACTTGGAAGATTATTCGACTCTCAAAATATTGTTCTCGTGCCATCTTTTCGAACCATGAATTAACAGAGGAAGGTATTCGTAATTAGTCATACATTTGAATGAAGTTATTTGTACCCTTCGTTGCGTTACAATACAACATGCATAGGAACGAATTATGTATCTCTTTTAACTCGTGTCAGGGTACCCTTCAGTTAGTTGCTTACCAATAATCTATGTTTTTATGGAAATATTTGTTGATATCTTACAAAAATGATCTAGATATGAGCCTGGTATATATATGTAACATACTACCGCAATCCATCGTATCAACAATTTTATATAGCTGTTCTGTATAGTCGTAAAATATAAAATTAATCTTCATACACGTTTTCTTTGAAGCAGAGCGACATTGCCATTAACATTTATTATTTTTGCGGTTTAAGTAGAAAACATGTCTAGTAAAACTTTACATGTGCCGCCTAGATATTTAGTAGCAGCTTTCTATTTTTCTATCATAAAGACGAAGATTCCACATACTTGGTAGTGGTTATATTTTATTCTTTCATTTTAATGTACCTACAAAAGCACTGGTAGTCACCTATGTCACCAATAGGAGAAATTTTATTTAAAAAATGAGCCACAGGTAAAATTGTACAAAGAAATGACTATACTGAGAAGTATATGCTATTGTGAATAATATAGCGAGAATATTGTAATACATCAATCTACTTTCAAGACTGACAGGTACGAACTTTCTCGAGATGCTATATTTAAATCAAGGTAGGCTGTTTCAAATTCTTTTTAGCAACAGTGTTTAATCCTTACGTTTAAATGGAGAAACTACTACATATTATTTGTTTGTATTATTAATTGTTCGATTTTAAATTGTAACAATATTTTTATATCTTTGATTATGTGTTAGTCACATATAATTTTCCACCCACCTTTCTTATTTTAGTTACTTAGTTTTTTTTGTAACTCAATATGACATGTTTTAAGAGCTTCTAGAAATCGTAGTCAACATGTTTAAATATAAAATCAAATTCTTGCATTAATTCAACAAGAGTTAACTATGTGACAAATTCAAGAGGTATCCGAATACATATTTTAAACAAGTGTAAATCCACATTCGTGTAAATAAATTAAAATTCTCGACTTATATATTAATATAAAGGTAAGTTAGTTATTTTATGATATAGTATAGTCAATATAGTGTCACTTCTAAGGAACATGTATTGACAATTTACTGTGATGCAATTATTTTACACGAAACAGTTCTTATTTGAATTATGTCTAGTTGGGGGTGGCTTCTTAAGGGTTGCAAGAAGTGACACTGAAGATTTTAGGCAGAAGGATCCTATGATGTACATTGACGCTTTAAGTTGTATAATATATGGAAATAATAATTTCTGTACTTTTTCTAGTAGCTACTCATATTTTGGGTTCGCCTTATTTCGGTCTATTTTCTTAAAATAAAAAAATCAGATTAATCAAACTCATTCTGCGTAATCATAGATCAATCAGACCGCATCATATAATTCTTCAGATTAAAATTTGTATACAGATGAGAATAGACCGATCTAATGCAAGCAAGTTAGCATAATGTTAATGATAACCATGACAAATTGACAATAAATTAACAGTTATTTATCTGTGATTGATTGGGTTCATGAATTCACGTTCAAATGAAGACACTTCCATAATCAATGTATGATTAGAAGAATAATGCGTTCATTATTAACGACATATTCTCATTTAGAAACCCATTTTTCATATTGATTAAAGTGGAGAATATGATTTTTTTTATTATACGTGCGTGACCTCAATCAGAAGTGACCGATGGTGACCCACCTCTTCCACTTATAATTTAATGTGGTTTAAATAATATGGACACAAAGGGTCGTAAAGGTTATTTCTGTGTTGAAAGGTTTTGATTTATGGTGTAGTGGTATAGTGTAATTATATATGAACCAATAGAGATCTAGAAACAGTTCCTACGGTATAGTAGAAATAAAAACACATTTGCAAGCCGTAAGTCAAGCACGCGTCTCCAGCTGATATTAGCCAATATATTTAAAGAAAATTGAAGAAAACATCACGGTTTAATGTCAGGTGACTCAATATATTTGCGATGCACTGGATAGCCCCTGGATAGCAGTATAGCCCAGTGGACAACATCTACACATATTTTTCTAAAGTCTTCGACAAACTTGATCATAGTATATTGCTTAATAATTAATAAGTTATTAAATATATTATGAGATTACTTATTTCTTTAAGCGATATTTAATAGAATGCAGTATGTTTATTACCAAGGTTACAAGTCTGACGAATTTCTCCCGGAATCTGGCGTCTCTCAAGGATCAGTTCTTTGTCCACTGCTGTTCAATGTCTTAATATATTATATTGTCAGTGATTTACGTTCTAATGCTTACTCTATATCGTTTACTTAAAAAATTATAACGCAATTGACTGTCTTAGTGATGCTATCAGTTAAAACTGAATTAATTAAAATTTCTGAAGGGCGTCTTGAAAATAAAAGTCCATAAATGTTACACTGTTACTTATTCACGCCAACAGACTTGTTGCTCTTATCTTATCTTGGTATAGGTATACTTAATTACACACTTAGGTACTTATTACTTCATTACTTTATATTTTTTTATTACTCATTTCTGTGTTTTTAGTTTAATTTGATTTAAAGTTTCTTTTATTAGATTTTGTATTGTTTTCGTATTGTTTCCATAATGCACTTTAACATTAGACTACGGATACTTATTGGAATTATACGGTGATTATTTTTGTTTATTTTATCTATGCATTGTACCATATAAGTATCTGTCTGTGCTTATTTTATTATTACATTTAGTACTATTGGTACCTAAATAAAGTTTGCCGATTGAATTTTTAAGAGGCATTGTTTTTTGTTTATTATATAATTTTATGTTGACGATTAAATCATTGTATTATTATATTGGTGTTGGGGGCCCAATAGAATAGGCATTTCCCCAGATCAGTCCGTCCGGCCTTATATGCGGCAACCATTGAATACTTCCTCTTGATTTAGTTGATCCCATAGATATAAGAGAGTTATGTGTTCCCCTGTAACACAATTATTTTTCTGTATTTATGCAACAAGCAACAAATTATTTTACTAAGAGCATAATGCTTGGCGCTATTATTAAATTTGTAATATCTACCTACTTACTTCTTTTGTACATTTGTACATCTCATAAATAACATTCCAAACTCCACTAATATAAAGTGTTACAGTGTTGGTGACTCTTAGTACAAGAACGTTTTGTTGTTGAAGAAGATATATGCAGTTCGTTATTTTCACGGCTTGAGAAATCTTACAAACCGTAGACATGTTTAATTTTAATGCGGCTGCAACTCGCTAGAAAGAATAAGTGAACAAACTAAAAATTTTAAATAGTAATAGTAACCTCTCTAACAGCAGTCAGAGATAATGTTGCCCATTATTTTCACGTTCTGCCTCAAAGTACTGTATCAAATTTGCCACAAGCTCCTTGCAGCAGCTAGTCAACTGCTTTGGCATTTTCGTAAAAATATAAATCCAATTAGTCCCTTTTCTGATCCATCTAGCCTTAGCTAGACAATCACAAGCTTTGTAAACAGTTTAAATATAACCGGCATTATAATAATTTACAAATCGTTGTGTACTAAATAAAATATCAAGTACAATATATAAAATTATTACTGTCAAGTGTCGAAGAAACTGTGGCAAGTAATATGTACAATGCCTATCACTATAACTACCTATATTATTTGTTTCCGTTAGAAAAGAAATCTCTGTTGTAGGTGAATACAACAATGATTATAAATTATTACTTACACGATAAAAGTGCCTTGAGAGGGCGACCTTTACAGAATTATTAAGACGCGGTTGTTTATGGTGCTATATTCTGTAAATTACTTCTAATAGTTATTGTGTGATTTTACCGTTCTGTTAAAACTATTGTAAAACAATGTAAAAGACAGTGACTATTTTCATATTCTGTAAGGCACAATTTTAACACCCAACATTTAGCCCATTACTTTAGTTTTAGTGACAGTTTTTTTTAATTGTTACCAGTTACTTATCATACAGAAAAATCTAATTCTCTATGTTATGCTGAAAATAGTAGAAGATATGTCATTTCTAGATACCAATGAGGAGTTTCAGGTAATTATTGAGATCCAGAGGTTCCCTGTCTAGACCTCGGCCTTTACAAAAAAATGATAATAATAGTTACCAAATATTAAATTGTTATACCAAATATTAAAATATTTTATCTATATTTTATCTATCTACACATATATTAAAAATGGTGTAGTTGTTTATAAAAATTTTAAAAAATTAGGGCAAAATAGTAAAAACATAGTTGCGGCTGGTAGTTGCGGCTGGAGATTAACAATTAACAAATTGTTAATATCGCAACTGCCCGCATGGAAGGCCTTGGTGCTCACTGGGAATGATATCGCTTCCTTTGGCAACCTCTAATCCAGATGAAAACAACTAAAGGGTCCGTCAATAAGCGCGCTCGATCTTTAAAATGAAATAAAGCAAGTTGTGTGAGAGGTATAAATGAAATTTATTTTTTGTTTGAAAGAGTATTCGAAGGCATTATGTATGGAAATAATATCGGTCAAATGTCCACCTTGGCTTCGCTGGGTGGCGCGCATACGAGAAGTCCAATTTTCAATGACTCTGGCGCACAAATCGGGCTGTATTTCATCGATGGCGTGGCGTATGTTGACTTTGAGGGCATCAGTGTTTTGTGGTTGGTTTGCGTAGACCTGTGATTTAAGAAAACCCCACAAGAAATAGTCTAGTGGGGTTAAATCGCACGATCTCGGTGGCCAGTTGATGTCGCCTCCGCGCGAGATAACCATTCCTCCGAAGCGCTCGTGCAGAAGATCCATTGTGGCGCGCGCTGTGTGGCTCGTAGCGCCGTCCTGCTGAAACCACATATCCTCGACATCCATATTGTCGATTTCATGCCAGAAAAAGTTCGTTATCATGGATCTGTATCGTTCGCCGTTTACCGTGATGGACACACCATCGTCGTTCTCGAAGAAATACGGCCCGATGATGCCTCCGGCCCAAAATCCACACCAAACAGTTACCTTTGCTGGGTGCATTGCGACCTGGTGGACCTCCTGTGGATTGTTATCGGCCCAATAACGGCAATTCTGCTTGTTGACATTCCCATTTAACCAAAAATGTGCCTCATCGCTGAAGATGATTTTGCGACCAAAATCGGGGTCGACTTCCAACTGCTCTAAAGCCCAATCAGCGAAGATACGGCGCTGTCTATGGTCGTTTATTTTGAGCTCTTGTGTCAGCTGGATCTTGTACGGATGCATGCCCAAATCCAGATGCAAGATTCGGCGAAGTGATGTTTCCGAAAGGCGGAGTTCCTGTGCGCGACGTGAAATTGACTGTCGCGGATTTTCACGCACACTATCGCGCACAGCGGCGACATTCTGGGCAGATCGGACGTTTCGACGACGCGTCGGTGTTGGCTGATTGTTCACCGAACCGGTTGCCTCGAATTTGTTAATCAAACGACGGATAGTCGACTCAGCAGGACGATCAATTGCACCGTAAAATTGGCGGAGCGCGCGGAACGTTGCTCGAACCGATGAATGATTTTCGTAATAAGTTTTAACGATTTGCACATGCTGCTCGCGGCTGAATTGGTTCATGGTGATTTGTGAAGATACACTGAATAATAACAACTACGTTTGCCAACTCTACCATAAACAACATGGCCGCCATGAGCTGTCAAAGATCGAGCGTCCCTATTGGCGGACCCTTTAGTTGGAAAGTTAAATCCATATCACTCGGGTTTAGAAATGTCTGTGGCTCATTGAATAACTGTACTTATTTTTGAAATATTTCTAATATATAGTATTATTTTATTTTATAGAGATTTACCGTGGACAGAATGGTGAACGATATGAACCGTACCGGAGTGGCACCCCCCCAATATACATAAAATTAAGTGAATAGAACAAGTACTGTCGGATGTATATGTACGAATAACGTTAACAAGATATAAAAAGTACCCACAGCCACTGATACATAAATAGCCCACAGCCACACAGCATAAATAGTAGGTTTGTTCAGCTCACAAATACCTTCAAAGAACTTTCAGGACAAAATATGGATGGAATAAAATATCAGGAAAAAAAAATTATATAAAAGAAAAATATATGAATCTGGAGAAGTAAAGCTAAAATCTGAAATAACAAAATATATTTAAAAATCCCGATATAGCCGAGGACCAATATACACGTTTTTCCTCGAGAAAGGAAATAACAAGCTTTTAACAAGCTACAATTTTTTTATAGGTAGGTCATACTACAGTGACTATATAAAGACAGTGGCGACAACAGCCTGACCAATTTTTGACTGGTTGTCTAGATCACGTGGTTAACATAAGCCTCAAAATGGATGCTTGCATTTAGAGGCAATAATGTCAATGTAATTAGTGTAATTATTTGCATTTCTGTTTAGGATAATAGTCATAATAAGTGTACAAATTAGTTCAGTTCTATCTATAGATTTGTGCAAAAAATATGTTATAAAGGCAACTTGCCTTGTTCAATTTAAACTTTTTATTTGAATATAATGTTTTTATTACAAATCACATTCATGGAGAAAAAATGCCTTGTTGTTACTGCTGCACAAGTAACTCTGCAGAAAGGATTTTTAATGAAACGTTTTCCCAGAGCCCCAGCAAAGAGACAAGAATGGGTTATCAAAACGTGAAGAGATCAATAGAAACCGACATATTTTTCGTCTTTGTGTGAGGTAGAAATGTTTGATGTGCAGTTAATTTTTATAATTAAGTATGTATAGGCTACGAATACTATCAAAAAGAAAGGCAAATAGAGGAAAGTTTTGCTATAGTTGTAATTTTCTCATCGTATATGTTTTTTGGATCGCTGATGAATCTGAACTTTGCTGATCACTGATGACATCGGTTTTTGTTTTGAAAGTGCTATAAGTGTTTATTGTCCTGTCAGCAGGTGTAAACATTTCCATGTAACAAATTGTATGAGTATGGACATTTTACATGACCAAGATCGCTGACTAGTGGCCCAAATCAGAAAATTAACTACTCGTAGCTATTTATGTTTTGTAGATACTATTTGGTTTCTTTTGAAATCATTGCAGTATGACTACGTTTGCAAGGTGATAAACATATACGTAAGACGCTCAAGTGCCACGTAAGACGC
>CAXKVY010003994.1:0-29900 GCA_964058915.1 Tetropium fuscum | reverse complement strand
GTCCTTGTCGTTCTCTAGATATCCGATAATATTCTAAACTAATTGGATCTTCATATTTTATCACATCATGGAATCGAGAGGTTTTACTTCATACATTTGAGTTGAGAATTGAGGTTTACTTCATACATTAGAATTAGATTAATTAGGAAAGAATTGCAATTACAATTTTTATGCTGCACTCATGTGTTGTTAATAAAATACTGATAAATATCAAAAAAAGGTCAACATTCCTTTTTCTGATAAAAATACTACTTAATACAATGAAATCGAATTAAAATGTGTGGTATGTTTTTTTAAAATAAGGGCCCTAAGATCATTAAAATGTTGGGAAAGACCTTGGGAAATATTCAGAAATATGGAAATAGTCCAAGATTGTACTGTCAATTTCAGTGAAAATATTCTCATTGTAGAAAAATTTTCTCATCTTGTTCGATCAAAAAATGTTTTTGATACTAAACTTAATAAGAAAACTCCCGATAATTAATTAGCGATATTTTTCAAAACAATTTAGAAAGGTAAAATTTTTGTATTTTGTTTCAAAATTCGTACCTCAACAGCATCCAACAGGATTTCAAATGAAAACTGACGGTGTTATCCTTATGTTATCCTTATAATTACTCTTGATTGTTTCTTTGGTTATCATTCATGCATGGACGAATAACGCAACCTGTTTTTGAAAAAATAAATAACAAAGAAATCGCATGTAGTACACACTTCTTAGTGACACGGTTTTAATTTTTATGTAGTATCGTTTCTAGAATTCTTATCACCAATAATTGGTGTATTGAATATAAAACAATGTGGCTATGAGAACGAAATAACAGTTATATGATTATAGCCAATTTTTAGTTTTAAAACAATTATTTTTATACATTTAAAGCCAATTATTTAAAGTGTTAGTCTTAAATAATATTAAAACGCTTCTGTTCGAACTCTGATATCCATCTTCAAATGAAGTCTGGTGATTTTTCTCGCAAAGGTAGTGGATAGTCTGTAGCTCAACTTTTCAAGGAATTTAATTATTATTTGTCAAAATCTCAAAGTACCTACATTTACTCCATTGTTATCCAAAACAACAGAATGACGCGTTATAAATCAAGAGACCGTGTAATGAGTTATATGGTGGTGCATTTTGCTGCTTTGCATAGTGGGCTGTAACATAGGACCAGGCAGAAGCGATAGTTCATACCAAGTATACATGGCAGTCCGCGATGGCGATTGCGCTAATCCGCGGCAGATTTATGGTGTTAATCATGCAGGGATTACCGTCACGTTCAGCCTTTGTGTACCTGGCTAGTTGGCCCTACTGAATTATGGCCACTATATCACAGCTGCCCAAATGCATATATCTCATTAATATAACATACTTAATATACTGACATGTTACTGTTCAATGTTCAGTATTACCCCTGGATACGTTACTATAAAATAGAATCCATGCTAATAGGAATAAGGAATCAAATATATAATACGTTACATTTGGCTATTTGGTCTTATGACATTGAAATTATTATATTTCTATGCATCACACAGAAAAATAACATTAAAACAAATTGGATAGGTACTTCCGAAAAAGAGAAATGGAATTATTTTTTATTATATAATTATTATTTATCAATTAGCGTTTCTTTAATTAAATAAGTCTAGCACTCATATATAAAAAATATTGAAAATAACTTTTCCGTCGACCGTGTATTTACGAGGTTAATTAATGTATACAAAATCGTTTATTAATGACCCCTATTAATGCATGATTTTCTATTAATAAACGATTTTAGTGAAACATAAGCATACATTTAAATTTCCAAATCAAGACGCCTTGTCATCAATATGTCACTGTCAGTAATGTCATGTCACGCTTAATATTTGAAATGTAGTTTTGTAAAACGTCTTCTTCTGCCTCCATACTTTCTGACAGTGGTGCAGATTTTTCAGCCATTAAACGACTGGATGGTTGGAAATCCACTGCTGTTGCAGAAGGATATATTGAAAATTCAGTACAAAATAAAGTTAACATAGGTAGCTAAAAAAATCTTCTGTGAAACGCAAAACACCTCATACTAGTTCTACCAGCGCCGAAACAATCATCCAAGATAACGACATAAACTTAAATTTTAATTCAGAATATCATAAAATTGATCATTTATCTGTGCCTTTCTTCAATTTTAATAACTGCACTGTTTCTAACGTACCTAAATAAAAATATTTACAAACACAAATCAGATTTGTGATACTTTATAATAATTAATGAATAATTTAATTTGTACTTAGTTTTCTTAAATGAAAATTGAGAATAGGATTTTTTCCACTTTACTGTACTTCAAAGTACAGTCGACGGAAAAATATTGTAACTAACTCGTATATTAAAACACGATTAATAATCTCGTTAATTAATGAGTTCGCTACGCTCGCGCGTTAAAATATCTCGATTATTAATCGCTGTCATTAATACACTAGTTCGTTAAATAACTATTAATCCATTGTCGTATTGCCAAAAATACGGTTTCACTATAAAAATAACCAGATAAAGGGACACGTAGAGACTAGTTTTTACGTGATTTGTATTCTAGAAAATTCTTGTGAACAAAATAAAGCCATATTTTGTTCACGCCATCAGAGATGGCGAGGGACCAGTCTGCCTATAATTTTATTTATTAATAATTATGTTTAATATTTATTTAGTTTATTTATAATAATATGTGCTTGTCATATTTATATAAAGGCTGGTTTAGACAATCGAGCCATTTACACAATCGGTTCGTACAAGTAAATTTGTGCAAAATACTTGACTAAGAAATGTGGTTACACACTCAAGTGTGTAACCACACTTTTGACCTCACAGTCTCCTCATCCCTCATCGCCGGTTTAGTTTAAATCAGTAGGTAATGAGGTCAATCGAATTGGAGTCACTGTCTGATCTTTTTTTGACGGTTTTTGTAGTAGATCGCCTGTAGATCTTTGAAGATTTTATACGGGGCCTGTTCCTCCTCGGAAATTACATGTCGATTAGGTAATGGGATAAATACCACTGCATTCAAAATCTCTTACTGCTTTTTACATAGTTGCTTATTATATAACTATCGGGTTATAGGATTTTTTGATTAACTCAGGATTTTTTCATAGCTATTTAATAGGTACTTGTTTACCATTAAATATATAACGTCAATTATAACCATTTTATATATATTATATATAGTTTAAAATTTTATAGGATTTATTTAATTTTTTCATAGACCCCAAAAAATTGTCACACACCAAGTTATAATCTTTTTTAAGATGTGGCTTCTAATTTAACTTAACCTAACTCATATATAAGTGACAATAACGATGATGGTACCAAAAATATTTTCGGTCTACATTTTTCCCAGCATGAAATTCGAAAACACAAAAAAGGTGTTTCGATTGGTTGAAATTTTCCTGGGTAATTTCTGAGCGGCAAAAGTTATCGATGTTTCAAGCATATTTAAAATCAAAAAATAACAACCATTTTATGTCTAGAAAGACGGGATAGTGTGTGTGTTTCAAAATTTAAAGAAAAATCATGTTGATAGCTCAACTAGTTTGGAGATATTGGAGTGAATATATAAAGAAATGGGACTCAATTTTACCCATTATTTACTCAATTACACCTACAATTTTGACATCACTGGCACGGTGTCACGGCTAGATTTATTGGTAGGGTACGCTTTATCCTACTCAATACTGATTTTCTAATTGTTATGAGTTATGAATTATGAGTTCTCTATCAGGTATCCACTATCTTAAAATTCTACAGTACTTTGTAGCTTAAAAACATATTACCGTTACGATTTTATTTATTCCCGGCAGTATTTCCTTGATTTTTTTGTTATTATTTTGACTTTCAACACGACAATCTTTATCGCTTCTTTTAAGGCCAAAAATGGTTTCTTTATTACGTCTATTATGTCTCACGGCCACCTTCAATTGTTCCTGAAAAGAAAAATTAGAGCATGTATAATTTAAAGTTATATATAGATTGGGAGCTATGACTGCTGATAATGGGTTCAATATTATTAATCCTGATCGTACCTAAGTTAAATTTTTGGTCCATTTTTTTATCCCTCCTCCTCTTATCTATAAAGGATATCGATGGAGGCTATGGAATTATTTTATTGATTATTTTAGTTGTAATTCATACGTTTCTTTTTTGTTGAAATGTTGAAAGTGTTGATATGCTGTCAAATGAAATAAAAACAAATTTAAAAAGGTAATAGATATATTTGCATTGTATTCAACGTACCCTGCAGTCATTTTCCTGCTACTGAGCTACGCCGACAAATTTTATTACTCTATACTTTGACCTAATAATATGTTAAGTATCAGACGGAAATGTATAATTCTAATAATCATCTCTGAATAGAGTGTATAAATACATAGTGGTTATAGTTATGAGTTATGTATACTATTTGTAGGACTCTGTTTGTTCAGGTAGGTACTCAAGTCAAGATGCGGCTTATATGAAAGAAAAGAACACAGATGAACATGTGTAAACATGTGTTAACGAGATAACTGGTGGTTGTTCACCCTTGTGTTGGTTTTCTTGTCAGCAGATAAGGAAACACGCACTTACATTATATCTTTACAAAAAATACATGTATTGTTTGTCGTTATTGATGGGTGCCGCAGATGCAATCGATCATCCAAACATTTTACACCGTATAAACATTAAATTGTGAATCATATTTTAAATAATTATTATAGTAATAATATGTAGGTATATATTATTAATATAATTATTAATAGTATGTATATATGTATATTTACTTCCGTTGTTGAACATATTTTAAATAATTATTATAGTAATAATATGTATATATTATTACTATAATTATTAATAGTATGTATATATGTATATTTACTTCCGTTGTTGAATTCCACAAATCTAGAGTGAAATTGAGTTCCATTGCATTGGGCATCCATTTTTTTTGGAAAAAATACATGTTTTTTTAAACATTAAAATATTCTAAAAATATAAAAAAATACAACTATAGTAAAGAGCACAACCCCGAAAGGGTTACTACTACGTTTTATCGAAATCCTACGAAAAAAATAATGACTCACAACGTGTACTATGGATGGAAATAAAAGAGTACATTTCTACTTGAATTTTGGAGGTTCCTTGTCATATTTTTAAATATTCTTTGTGTTGTTTTGTAAGATTTGGTTTCCACAAAAAAGATTCCACTGGGTTGTGAGAGAAAATGCATCAAAAGATACAAATGCGATCCAATATTTTTTTTCCACCAGTGAAAATGGTTTTAGTGGCAAGTCGTATATTAAAATTAAGTCTCTTTAACAGTCCGTCTGATCTATAAGCATAGTAAATGTGTATAGCAGGTGAAAAACTGAAAAATATTTAAAAAAACTATTTTCCTCATTTTGGTAGTCTTGAAAATTTTTCAGATGACCGTTTGGATTGTAATGATGCGTAATTTCTTTATGTAAACATAATGTCCCATGGCATATTAAATAAAGATTGTGACTGGCTTTAGGCTGCATAAACGTGGCCTGTGGCAAAATTTCTGTAACCTTAGTAACTTAACATTTTAAAACTATTCTTGGGAAACCAACTGGTCGCCCTGGGCCGACCTTAGCCATGTACACGTCTATATGGTCCTGTATTATCTATATTATCTGGTGAGTCGCCGACCTTGTGATCAAAATGATCTTGTCGTCTATCTGATGATTAAGTAAAAAAATAAAAAAAACCAATGCTGCGGGATTCGAAGGCGCCACACTCGGAACCCAAAACACACGCTTGCTTTCATGTCTGTAAACAACAGCCAGACTTGTTATTTCCATGGGATTACTAGGTACTAGAACAATCTAATCGATATTCACCAACTAGGAAAATAAGTACCAACGTAGGTACCCGAATACTTAATAAACTAATTTGAGGTCATGTATTTTATTTCCATAGTTTACTTTAAGGATCATTTTTTCTTTGTAGGAATTTGATAAATTTCCGTATTCACTTAGTATATATAGGCTTAGTATATATAGGCGTAGTATCTAGGCGAAAACCCCATTTAATTATCTTAACTAGTTTATTTAATTATCATATAGATTTAAAAGATGGTCAAAAAATAGGTAATAGGGCACCCGACACCTTAAAGTTAAAAATGTCAACTTGTCTGAATCTCCAATTGACTGAAATATGTGAAACCACTGATAGAGAGGTAGAACGAAAATAGAAGTAGGTAGCTATACTATTTTTAATGTACATAAATTTTTCAAATAACGTAAGCATAGTTTTGTCGTATATAGCTGAGTTTACATTCTTTGAAAATAATTAAGCCGTCTCTGACATTTTATGTACAACTTTAGATATGTGCCACATATCTACTTAAAAATGGGGAAAATGTGGAATAGTGTGCTGCTGCACTTTTATCAAGAAAGTTATAATATGTTGATTACTACTATTTATTTTGAAAAATCAACTAACGGAAAACAATTGTATAAGGTAGTATAATAAAAATTTAAAATTTTAAAACAAACTAAGGTGTTATTTGTTTAAATGAAATTAAGGCGTGCTTGTGAGATTTTTCGCGATTCGCGAAGGTTAGAGACTTAAAAACGGTTTTATTGTCTATTTGTAAATGAAAGAAAGTATTAAAACCCCATCAACCGTGAACCTTTTCCTTTTTCAAAAGGCCAGCAGCTTTAAATTTTCCAAGGAAATTTCAATTCATCTGCCAAAATATGATTGTACACCTCGTCTGTCCTTGATGTTATCTAATATCGTATTTAAGGGATGCAATATGTCTAGCTTGTTTTGTAAATATTTGGACGTCCCACCCTAACTTCATCAATAGCTTGGATACGTTTTTGTTCTAGGTCCGGCAATTCTTTTCGCTTGTACCAGAATAATTCATCATCAGAATCAACTAATGAATTTAAGAGGAAATCTGTGAAAAACAGTGATTAGATGTGGTCTACGATTAAATACGAATAGACGTACAGACCAATAAGCTCTCTTCTAACTTGGTCTGCTCTTGCCCGGACTCTAGATTTGTCGGGACAAAAGCAGGCCAAACGTTATTTTCCTCTAACTTGATCTGCTATTGCCCTGGACTGTATATTTTTTGTCTGGGCATAAGTAGACCAATACACGCTCTCTTTCTCGAACATGCCCTCTTAATTAATAAGTAAACTCAATAAAAACCACCCATTATATCACATAATTAGGCATTTTGCTATATTTCGATGTAGTTACCTAAAGTTACTACTATCAACACAATATTATCCTAATTACACATTACTTCACAAAGTACACCTGACTAGTAGCGACCTGAACTATACCTCTATCTATAATGTTTCAAAACGGCAACTGTATTGCCTCAGTGCCATATATGTTTAGGGGATTTGTTCCTCTTGGAAGTTTTCTACACGAATAAAACTCTAATTTGACTAATATTTATAAATATACCTGTTAAATGCACTATTTCTGGTTTACGCCAATTCCAAATTACCTACAAAATCTTTGGATTCCCAATCAATGACCCAAATTTTTACCATTGCGGTTGATCACCTATACTATATATATTATCATTGACAAGACAGATCTATCTGCTAAAAAATGCGGTGATTTTCGAAATACTATATAAGTATATATAATGTATTAATATTGTTAGTTGTTGTTATAACCACTACCAGTAGTGTATATATATCCAAGTTTGCGGCTTCGAGTGACCTGTGCTAACTTCGTAACACTCGAGAAACCGCGAAATTTTCGCACATTTTTCGTTTTTTTTACTATATCTTCTAAACTATGGGTTTGTTCATAAAGCATTTCATTACGTGTTTTAAAGTAGATTAAATTTGCTACAATTTGAGACCTGCTCTGTAGGTACAATATTTACCAGGACAAAGCCCTCCAAAAATTGGTATTTTTTTCCCATAAAGTGAAATTTTCAAATTTTGCCCGATTTCGGGGAAGAAAGTTGAGCAAATCTTTAAATTATTTCCTTTTTTGGAAAAAATGTCTATTTTTCGAGAGCTGTATCTTGGTAACTGTTATACCTACGGAGCTGTTTAAATTGTAGCAATTTAATCTACTTTAAAATTAACGTGAAATTACATATTTTATGTTAAAATTAAATGTTTAAAATTACATGTTAATGTTAAAATTACATGTTTTATGGACAAGCGCATAGTTTAGAAGATATAGTGAAAACACCGAAAAAAGTGCGAAAATTTCGCGGATTTTTGAGTGCTACTAAGTCAGCACAGGTCTTTCGAAGCTGCAAACTTGGATATACACTACTGGTAGTACTAACAATTTATTAAAAAATCAGAACTAGCCGTTAGTTTGCAATTTTAGCGATTTCTACTGTATTATTTGACTGGCCTATAATGCGAAAATGATATTTTTTTGCTACGTGTTAGATAAGGATTATCTAACACTGTATCTAGCATTGCTTCATATTATGATAATATTTTAAACTATTGCATTTATTATTAAATGTAGGTAATGTTAATTAATAACATTCGTAGTATAAAATGAAAAACAGTGTGCATTTAAAATGTCAGTTCAGATAAATTTAGCGATTGGCTTCCACTTGTTTATGTCATATATAAATCACGAAAACGAGAAAATGTGCACGTCATAAATCTAGTGACCAGGGGATCTAGTTCGGTCTGGCGGAGTAGATGATGGTCATTTGGAGCTTTGCAAGCTCACATTCAAGCTGTTGCAAAATCCGCGTTATCTTTCTGTTGCAACTTCGTAGCGAATATATGATTTTGTAGAAACTCGCCTGCTTAGAATAGAAAAGAAATAGAATTGAATAAAATTGGTGTTATTAATTTTTCAAATTTGAATAATCGTACTTCTAGTATACGTATATAAAAATGTTTCCAATATTTCAATTTTAAACAATTTTTTGTCAAACTGTGTTTTATTAATAGTGATATTACTATATTTATAGTAAAGCGCCACTTTAATAAACGACTATATATATATATATATATATATATGTATATATATATATATATATATATATATATATATATATATATATATATATATATATATATATATATATATATATATATATATATATATATATATATATATATATATATATATATTTCTTCTTCCTGAAAACTATTATCATTCGCCATCTGCATTCCTGAATGAACTTGAGAAATATATTATTTTTGAACTTATTGGCGGTGCTTTCCTCGATATACACATCAGCCACGCAAGTTGAACGCCATCCTTCATGACTTTTAAGTGTTTGATTGTCAAATCCACTGTCAACGAGCATGGTGAAAGACGTCCTTGCAATTACCAGTATAACTGGATGGATCTGGAAGTTTAAAATATTTTGCAACTTTTGGAAATTTTTTGCAAAACTGTTGATGCCATCTGGTTACAGTTGCAACTTGCACTTCATTAATGATAGTTTATCGTCGGGAGTCACTTTTAAAAACTTGTTTTGCGTAGTCAAAACTTTGAATTTATTTGCTTCGTATCATTTTGACAATTTACAAAGGCAAGTATCTTTGCGTATTGTGATGTATCCACATTTTCGTTTATTTGTATAGTACTTTTCAACTCGAAATTGACGATGTTTTATATGTAGGAAAACATGATTTGGCTTTTAGTGGCCATGATGAAAATATGAATTCCTTAAATCGAAGAAGTTTTAATTTTTTTTTTCAGTTCAAGTGATAGATACGACAGACATTGTGCAAAAATTACAAAGATCTATTATTTTTAGATATGTTAATTCGAGTTTCGATATTTCGAGAATTCGATATGTGGCATCTTGTAGCAGCGTTTGGATGTATTAAGAGTTTTCAAAATACAACCAATTCTATTAAACAACCTTTTACTAAATTTTGACGCGCATGTATTTAACTATTTGCTTAACGACTACTTCTGTTACGCCAATGAGGTAAAATGTTGTTATTTTCTGCTATTTACTGAATAAATAAACGTTTAAAATTGCGCCTGCATTTTCTTTAAGACGCCTGCTTTGTTTTACTAAGTTGCTAAATCTTATACCACTTTTAGTAAATTATATTAACCAAAATGTGACATAACTTGTGACAAAAAAAATCAAAAGAAAAACGTATGACAAATACATCGGAAGTAATGAAGTTTTGGCAGAAACAGAGAATACATGGAATAAATCATATTAATGACAAAATCCGTTGTCGTTACGATCTGTGGTAGGACTAAATCTCGGGTACTGTTCCTCTAATTCTACATTACACATTCGTATAATGCTTTGGTAATCATCGAATACAGTAAATCGAAAGATAAACACCGAATCCCCTACCATTTGCAATTTATTGGTTTACGATATGAATAATAAATATATCATCAGATTATTGTTTCATCTATTAAGGTACCAAATTATTTATAAACATTAGCTTCCTAATATTCATAAATGCATTTATGCATTTATTGTATATTTTTATTGTCGACATCGAAGTTGTTTTAATTGGGCTATATTTTTATCTGTAAATTTTTTGCAACAGTAAAACCACTTATTTAGAGATTTTTTTTATCGGATAAATTTTTCTTTGTGGGGAAAAAATAACTACTTTACTAATCAGTGATTTTATAAGAAAAACTGACTTGATTTTTTTTTAATCTCAGTTTCGAGCAAAGTTATTGATTGTTTTATATAAAAAAAAATTATCCGTAAAAGAAAAGTTCGAGTGTTGTTTGGTAAGATAAATTAAAGACAATTAAAGAATATGTGAACAAACAACAACAATTTTTCAATATAATTTTCTCTAGTTTCCACACATATTTGTTTTGACTTGTTTCATGCGAGGCTCGTAAGAGCCGTGGTTATTAACAAGAGTTTCTTGATGTTCAGGGTCAATTTGGAGGTACAAAAATTGTAATACTAAATTGAGTAGGATGGTAGCCATATAAGAGAACCAGCCTTCCAATTTTGAGGTACAATGTTATGGTATCGTGTAGTTCTCTACGAATATTTACCTCATGCCTTTCTGATCTTTTTGCTAGTAAGTTGTATATATCTCAAGGTTGCTTGGTTGTAATTAATTTCTTTAAAAATCATCTATGTAAGTAGTTTGCTCTGCCTAATAGTTTAGGTTCATTATTAAAACATGGTGTAACATGATCAGTATCACTATCAGTAGCAGACAGTAAGCGACTCTTATTCCAGCATTTTGTATTCTTTGTAATTTTTGGGAATTATAATTTGTTACAAAATTAAAATATGCACTACTGCAGTAATCAATATATATTATGTATTAGGGTATATTAAGGTTTATTAGGGTATGCCATCATATATTAGGGTATATCAGGGTCTTGACTAAGTTTAATTTCGTTTCCGAGTGCTTACATTTGTATTGTTTTTCAGAAATGAACTAAAAATGACTTTATTTACATGCATACCGAATCATAAGCTATTGTCTACGTGCAAACCTAACACTTCAGTATAATATGTATAGGTATTTTATGAGAACATTATTCATTTCAATGTTGATATTTTTGCCCTCTAGTTTTTTCCTTTGCTTTTCATTTCCATTACACATTACTACAAACTTATTTGGGTTTATTTTAAAGGCATTATCTAAACAATATTTACGAAGTTTATTTAAATATGTGTTTACCTACTCGATTATACAGGCTTCGACAGTAGCTGTATTATATCTTAATGACGTCAGCATACAAATGGTATTGGCAATCTCTTAAGGATTTCAGCAGATCAAATGAATATTGTAAAGAGAATTGGGCACAGTATGCTACCTTGTGGAACTCCACTTTTGGTTTCTAAGAACTCGGATAAATTACTGTTTACTTATACACATTGCTGTCTATGAAGTAGATAATTTTTGAACCTTTACAAAATTATTATCTAGTCCGGTATGATGCAACTTAGCAATCAACATCTCAAAGTTCACTACATCCAAAGCTTTGCTTTGTTCAAGCAGTCCTACCATAAATGTTACGTGTCTGTTGTCGAGAACCCAAAAAAATACCGTCTATTATTTTCAATAAAGCAGACTGTGTCCCATGGCTATCTCTATATCCAGATTGAAATTTATGCGTTATTCCTTTAATTTCCAAATGATCTTTCAATCTTTTGGCAACCAATTTTTCTGCAATTTTGGACATAGTCGGTAAAATATTGGAGGGTCTGATATCAGACATGTTTTGAGGTTTTGATATATTTTGGGCAACATACAACTAATGCGGTTTTCCACATTTTAGGGTATATTCCTAATCTACAGCTAAAGTTAATAATATTAGTGAGTATGTCTACGCAAAATGACAAAACAAGTTTAAGCTTTTTGAGATTTTTACCATCAGCTCCCGTCGCATTTGAGCTGATTGTTTTTAAAACATGTTTATACTACTAATGGAACTGAAATGTTTCATTAATTCACTATCATCCATTTAATTGCTTTTATAATATTCTAACAAGTTTGCATTTATCTTATTATTTTCGGCAACATTGATATAAAAAAATCATTAAGGTTAAAATCAGTTTCATTTAAAATAATATTGCCTCTCTTAATATATAGTCCTTATGAATATGGGTTATTCCAAATAGATTTCCTGTTATTTTTTTAGTTCTTTTTTCATATATGGTGTTTTTTTAGTTTCTAATTGCCATGCTCAAATATTTTCTCAAATTTAGTATCTGATTTAGTTTTCAAATAATTCTTATGTGCTTTATTTTTTAGTTTAATAATATTCTTAATTACGTAATATACGCTTTATAGGGTATTTTAGGTTTAAGAAGGGTAAGTGGTGCATGGATGTCAAATAAATTTATAATGTTTTATGTAAGCACTATTAAATTAATGTCATTTATTCTAGCTACTCCATCCTAGTTAATTTCTGCAGCATCGCTGTTAAATTCTAGTAATTCAAAATCTCTAAAACTTCTGAATGAGAACTGTGCATAGTTGAGCATAGCTGAGCATAGTTGTGTACCAAAATTTGTTATATCTACGCTAGAAAAAACTAACATGTGATCAGTAACATTTGATAGATCTAATGAGTCACATGTGTTAACACTATCAGATCATCCCTCACACATATGACATAAATCAGGCTTTCACTACAAATTGTAATCCTTGTTGGAAAATTAACAATCTGCTTCAGGTTAAAGCTTTGTATCATTTTTGTTTAAAAAGTGATTATTTAAGTGGCCCATAATTATTATGACTGCATCTACTTCCTGGTAAATAGATTGTAGAACATCCACAATTTATGATAAAGGCTAAATGCGAGGGCCTTGTCAACAATTCCAATTCCTAACTTCTTATTTGCTATGGTCACTATTATAATCCACAGTTGTTCTACACCTTTACAAAGTCATCATTTTTAAGGTATTGTTATATTTTATATTGTTTTAGAAATATACCCCTGTTCTTCACGTAAATGAAATAAATCATGTATATATATATATATATATATATATATATATATATATATATATATATATATATATATATATATATATATATATTATGTATATATATATATATATATATATATATATATATATATATATATATATATATATATATATATATATATATATATATATATATATATATATATATATATTTTGTGAAAAGTAATCTTGGGTTTGTAGCATTTCATTACATAGAAATAAGCAACTAGACGAATAAGAAAGAAAACACACTTACCAGTACTATATCTGGACACACATACGGAAATGAATCACTATGCATATGAAAACGAACCACTTAGAAGTTGTACAAGTTCTTTCACCTTTCTTGAGGATCTTCAGAGCAGTATACGATTTATTTCATTGATCATTCATACTTGAATTTAAATTACCAATACACCAACACTTGCAGTGACATTTTATGACATTAGTTTTTGACGGAACTCATTCTTAGAATACACAAACCTAGTCTACTATTATATACTGCTCTGAAGATCCTCAAGAAAGGTGAAAGAACTTGTACAACTTCTAAGTGGTTCGTTTTCATATGCATAGTGATTCATTTCCGTATGTGTGTCCAGATATAGTACTGGTAAGTGTGTTTTCTTTCTTATTCGTCTAGTTGCTTATTTCTATGTAATGAAATGCTACAAACCCAAGATTACTTTTCACAAAATAAATATGAATAGCAAAGAATTTCAAAGCTAATATATATATATATATATATATATATATATATATATATATATATATATATATATATATATATATATATATATATATATATAGATATTATTATATCAAATACATGACAAAATTTATACTAAAGAAGAGGAAATTAAAATAAGTAAAATACTCCATAAGTTATAATATCCTTTCACACTTTAACATAATAAACATAATAACAATAATAAGTTTAATATTAATTATTTTGTGCTAATTATAATTGTTAACCAATTTATTATTAACTTCATTTAATTGCAGAATTATAGATACAAGTGGAATATCCAGGAACTGATAAACTGATCCGTTTATTTTATTAATATTATTATATAAAATACCGTTGTTATATTTTTATTGTCAATAATTCATACTTGCTCTTATTTATCCGTCTGTTTATCTTTATGCGTTAGTATAGATATACTTGACACAGTTTTTCTTCAAATAAATCAAATTATTTGATTTAGCTATAACCTTTAACGTTTTTATTAGTAACCGCCTTTATGATTTCCACACCCATCCTGCTTTGTCCCATTACCTACTCTCGGTAGATAAAAATGTATGTTATATGATGTGTATGCATATTCTTGATAGAGATAGATATTTTGTTGAATATGTTTTCTGCGGACTTCGGTCACTTAAAAATAAATTAGTGAAAAATTTTTACTTTGAAGTTTTTAGGAATTTGCCTAACAGTGAATTAAGATTAAGGCTTCATAATAATTATACGATTTATTATAAAGTATAATAACAAAATGGGTAGTAATTTTTTTTATGAAGTTTCATATATTTCTCACATTTGACGCTTTCAATTATTTTTAATCATCTAATTTATTAATATACACAAATGTAATGGATAATAAGTTTAATAGATAAATAGTATAATAACGCAGTTATCGTATGATACAATGACTGATTAATTAAATAATTTGTTTAATAAATCTTCATATTTTACCTAACTACATGCCTCTATCTGCAGCATAGCAATGGAAAACAACAGTAATGGCACATGGAAAAAAATATTTCGTATACAAATAAAGTATATATTCGTGTACCTTTATTATAACCTTTGTTATATAATACGCAAATAACCTTATTATAAACGTATATATTATATTTTAAAAATATGTTGTAAAACTCTTACAATCCGTGTAATAACGCAATAATGAATACTGCTCATATGTAAGTGCTTAAAGGTGTACATTTTTTATTGTTGGAAATATTTTATATTGCTTTTTATTTGATAATTATTTTATTTCGTAATTTCATCAAAATCGATTAATAAATAATATCTACAATAGAAGTGTTCTGGATTCACAGTCGATGAGGCCGGGTTCAAGTATTCCAGGAGCAGGTTTTTTTTAAATTTTACACTTATTATTTTTTTTGTCCACCTAACTTGTTGTGGCAACAATAATTGCTTATAGTTAACAATATCCAAATAAGAGAGAAAGACAATAATCAACCAGGATTTACTTTCCTATTAATAAGTTTACTATCTATGTTATTATACTCTTCGCTATGAAAGTTGAAGAGTATATTACATTTGATCGGGAAAAACTATCTTCAATTTTCGTCGGAGGACAAAAATAAAAAAGACAAAAGTACCATTGTGTTAGTCGTCAAATTTTTTACATCTTTCAAAATGTGCATCCGTCCATATGCCGCATTTTTTTTGTTAACACGATATCTCAAGAACGAAATGTTCAAACAACGTAAGATTTGGCACAAAAATCGTTTTCGGGTAACTGACTGTTGTTTTTGAGCGAAATCCAATAATAAATGCGCCACCACAGTGGCGTCTCAAAAAATATAAATAAATATAAGTTACATTACGATAAGCTACATTAAGATTTCCGCGCAGTGTATCACATAGTAAAATTTCATAAAAATCGATTACCAATTGGCTGCTGTACTGAGATTGAGAGCTCCACGTGTTTGATAACCTCAAATGATTCATTAAGTAATACATTAGACAATTTAGCGCCGTGGGAAGTAGACCCACGAGCTAAAGGGCCTGGCTTCGATTTCTGTTAATACCGCACTTTTTTTCTTCTATTTTACGTTTATTGCATTTTTTTAAATAATTCACAATTTTTGTTTTTTATAATACATTTTGAGACGTGTCATACTCCGATGCGGGTTTCGTCTATAAAGTTGCTACAAAGTACTGATTAATTTTAAAAATGGCTCAAATGGATTAATTCGAATAGCGAAACTTGGGATGTTTGGGTTAACACATCAATTATTTTTGTCATAATGAATACTGAATATCGAGGATATTTTTGCAATTTACGGTCCGTATACAAATCGGTGTCTCCAGAACTTTTTGGTCGCAGATCAGGTGCTTTTTTTGTCTAAATCAATATTCAAGATGTCGGCTTGAAGATGGCGGACAAAATCGGTGTCCTCACAGACTCGGCGAAGAATATAGATACTAAAGAATGTTACACATTTTATAATTTCACTAGTCATTTTATAATTTGAAAAATCCTTCTATTCTAAATTGATTTTAAAAAAAATATATTACAGGTACCTATATGATTACTAATAGATATTGAACTTACTAATATGGAGGTACAGTTTGTAACATCGAAATATGAGACATAAAAACCCTCATTATATCGATCTCTTCACACGTGGTACCGCATTTTTTACAGCGTTGTCAAGTATAACCGATTTCCAGGAATTTAAACAAATTATTTTATATACATCGCTATCACATTATGACATTATCATGTAGTATAGCAAAATATTGATCACACTATATACCTTTCGTCATATATAACAATTGGATGGTGAATGTGATGCAGAATAAGAATGTTTCCCATTCAAATATTACGGATCTATTTTACACGTTCCTCGGCCGTGTCACATCGGCATCATTGGCATTCATTTGGATGCCTAAATTGCCTAATACCATCGAACGTTTTGTAGTAAAGTGGGGTCAACAATAATTCTTGAAATAGAAGTAATACAGTTATTCTTTAATTCAGTGTATTATTTTGATGGGTTTTGTGTTAAAATTGATTAGTTATTAGTATTCTATCAATACATAACAACTTGTTGAATGAAAGCGCCTTTATAGTGACTATTTTAGCTCGCTGTAAGGAAACTTATACTGCTCCGATCTCCCATTGCGGCAATTGTGGGTATCCTTTGAAAATTTTTTATCTCTCATATTTCGATGTTACAAACAGTACACCCTGATTGATTGTTATCACTCTAATTAGGATATTTTAACGCTTTATTATACTTCACAATATAAATTTTCAAGCTATTACATATTCCGTTGCAAGTTTCTCCCACGATTTATGAAAATATGACGACTCCAAGATGATGGATATTTTTGCCATTTATTGATGGATTCGACTCAAAATCGATATCTCGAGATTTTCGGACTCGCAGACCACGAATTTTTTGCCCGTATAAATATTTAAGATGACAGCTCCAAAAGCGCTGATAGATTTTGCTATGTATGGTTCGATTCGACCCAAAATCATATTCATTGTCATAGCAAATACGAAAGATAGGTAGCAGCATGATTTTTAAAATAAGTCCTCAAGATGGCTGTGCCAAGATAGCGGACGTTTTTGGCACTTTTATGGTCTCATTCGATTCAAAATCGATATCGGGGTATTTGGAGTCGCATATCACGATTTTTTTGTCTTAACAAATATTCAAAATGGCGCCTCCAAGGTAGTGGACGCATTTTATCACTTTTGGTCCGATTTGAGTCAAAATATGTATTACGAGTTTTTGGGGCAGCAGATCGCAAAGTTTTTTGAAAATAAATATTGACTGTGGTAATTTCTTGGTAAAGATGGCTAATGGAAAATTCGTTTGCTATTCAATATATTTTTTTCAGTTTCCTGGTGATTGCAACTTTGTAGGCATAACCCGCATTAAAAGGCAAGACTTGTATTGTGATCTTTTCGGTACAAATGACTAATTTCCAAAGTCTCCATTGTGATTTTTTATTGAAAAACAAATTTCGAATTCACCATTTTTCAAATATTTTTAAGGAACCAAATTATTATGTTAAGGGCGGAAAATTACACTACTACCGGGGGAATTACCAGGCGCAAAAAGAACTAGCTACTGCGCTGTTAACGCGTTGAACGTTATGTGTATTTATTGGTCACATACCTGTTGTTATTTTTTTTTATATTTTCCCGGTATATTTGGGTGGTCTGGGTAAATTATTATAATAGCATCTGAGGTTTATATTATTTATAATTAAATGTACTGTATAACAATATGTTACCGCATTATCTATTATTCACGTTACTATCCCTTCTTTCATGATACTTTCGTATAAGTGGTTTATAAATTATGAAAAGTTTGTTAGTTTAGTTAGTTAATTAAAATTAATTTTAATAGCGTTCTTCATTCTACGCGATAATTTGCGACAATTTGTTTTATTCTCTTATTTTTATTCATCTTATTTAAAATCTGTTACTTTCATTGTATTTTAAGAGGGGAATTGTCTCCAAATTATCAGTTACAATGTAACTATCGGTTGTAACTGATTCTACTTTCAACATATTTTACTATCTCAGTCTTCAAAACCGGTCTTCTACTGGACCCTCCCTTTCATACTCTTCATTATAGTCTACAATAAGAGAGATCATAGAAAATGCTTAAGATTAAAAAAAAGCAATGTAGGTATTATACTTGGCAGGTCAGTTTGTACCGGCGCGGTCGCCAGAATCTTAAATATGGGATCCAAAGCTTTTGGTTTGCGTACATTTTGGCTGCACTATTATTTTGTTATTTGAAATGCATTTAAGACCATATATCGAAGAACTTACCTACAGAAGTATTCGCCAGAGATATTAGTGTATAATTGATGGAAGCATGTAGTGTATAAAAAATATTTTTTCCATATGTTACGGCTATATAGTGCATAATATATAATATACAGATGTCGTAACTACCCCTTCGTAAAAGTAATTCCAACTACTGCCAGCGACTTATAATTTGTATAGCAAAAATATAGCCGTTATAAGAATCAAATTAGGCAATATGATATCGCAAATACTATAGCCTTTTACTACTCCTAAAATTAGTACTTTTCTGGAAGGGACGTCACTCAAAATTTGCCTTACCGTGTCACTGTCTTGTAAAGTATTGTTTTTGTTTGCCAAAAACTATTTTCATTTATCAATATTCTCTGTAACCGTGCTACACATTTATTTCCAGATATTAATTATTCTCTATCTAATCTATTCTTCATGAAAATATTGTCCCAAAATATGTTGTTAATTTTTTGGTATATGACTTCTTCTAGTACTAAACTGACTAACACTGATGATAAGGGGTCTTCTGTAGTTCTATTATTTACTTTCACTGCGTTCTTCGTCTTTTTGGGTGTTAATAGCTTTCTTCTATTTCTGCTAAATATGAATTCTTCTAAAATCTTGCATAATTATTTTTATTTTATTTTGTTATAGGCTAGTTGATAGTCCACAAATAAAATACATCTTTTCAGCAATTCTTCCTCCCTCGCAACAATTTTTATATTTTTAGAATACTGGTCTCGGCTGGTATCTTCTCTTATTTTTCACTTCCTAGTATATGTTTCTAATACCATTATTTCTGTAATTATCTGCTATTTATTTTCATACAGCTTCGTAACATTTTATTTTATTCTATCTTAATACAATTTCAGTTTTCTTGCTGTTTTCTTCGTATTTCTACTATGTATCATCTGTTCCTTCCTGTAGCGTCTTTTGCCTTAGTTTTCTTCTAACTTCAAGCTCTGTCTTGCCTTCTTTATCAAACCTTACTTTTTTCTTCTTCTTAATTTCCTTATTGCTTTTCTTAGCAGCCTTCTATCTTTATTTTTATTCCGGCCTATGTTTCTTCCAGTTTTAATATCGTTGGTGCTCATCCCGATACTGGCTAGTTCTCTACTTAGTGTCTTTTCATATTCTATTTTTTCCTCGCCGGTTCCTTATCTAATAACTTAATGTGTCATTTCTGCTCCACTTGTTCTCTAATTTCTGGTGACAGTGTCAGTTTTATTTCTACCATAAAGTGGTCCGTATCTGCGTATCTATCTAAGCCTCTATATATGTTCTTAAATTTTTTTATGTTATATATGGTTTTACCATCATGCTACCTCGTATGTTTCCTTTCTCTGAAGGTATGTGTTCATTATGATCTATTTCTGTTCATTATGATTACGATCATGATTGTCATTATAATCAGTCTTTTGCAAAATTTATTTAAAATAATAAATTTTCATTAGTTGTGTATTTAATATGGCCTATGATCTATTGTCTATGGATTGCTATAGTTTGTACTATTTTTCGTTACCCACTGTTACCCTATATTATCGACAGCGGCTCGATCACCTAGCAGCAGTATTGGTTCAATTCCAAACTGGTGCGAAATAAATTTTCAATAATTTATCTCCAAGATCTAACTAAGTTTCCCTCACTCCTGCACTGAATGGTTGTTAGAATTTACCAACCTAAGTGGATCCTGGGCTGGATTATTTCTCCTAACTGCTTTGTTTCTGGTAGTGCAACTATATATGTCAAAATTGCGCTTTTTAATTTCATGTTTTGATTTTCTTCCTTCAAATTGTATTTCTTTGTTTATCTCCTCTTCTGCGTTAATAATATTTTTGTTACTCTTAATTATGTAACTCTTTCGATTTCGTAATCCTTTTCGTTATGCACGTGCATCACGTTTTTTTTCCCTGTTTTCCTCTAGTTTTTTTACCTGAGTCTCTTCTTGGGTATTAAAATAATAGCATCTAATAATGGGAAATATCTAACGTCTGAATCACAACAACGGCTAGCGATTTCTCATCGAAGTTAGTATCGGGTTACGTGTACCTACTTCAAGATACGAAATTCGTATATTTTTACTTACATAACTTTCTAATATTTTTTATTTACATAATTTTCCGCTGCTAGATTGGGGGGTAGCTAATTAAGAGTTCACAATTTATACTTAAATGCTCTAGGTAATAAGTTAATCATTATAAAACCATTTCAAACTTTGTAATTTAATTAAAGACTAAGTGCCAACATCACTATTATCATATATTACACTATTCATCATATATGTCAGTCCTATATAATAAACTAGCAGTCGTGCAAGAATGTTAAGATGTTTGTAATAGAAACCAACAGAGACCTTTATTTAGTCTGATTAACAAGTTATATGTAGTAGCGGGCTCTCCGGGGTTGCTCATATATTGCGGCACCCCGCGATGTGCAATAACTGGACGGACACCGCCATGGACGGGGCGAAATCCTAGCCGCATGCATTACGCCGTTTATACAGTCATTGGGCTTAGCATTACCTCGTAAATCACTTTACATGCTGATTTACCACTGCTGTCAAGAGGGAAACACTATTACAATGATTTAATTTTGGTCGGGCACGTGCATCTACGCTGGCACACGTTAGAACTGACTTTAATTAAAAAAATATTAGGTTAATTTATTTCTTTTTCCAATACCTATCAGAAAAGTTATAAGTGAGTTTCAAACTGCTGGTTTCGAATGCTGCTGTTGGGAGTGAAGAGTATTTCAATTTTTCACAAAGATGCTCCTACAATAATAATTATGAAATTATGGATTAAACTAAATTATTTTTTCTCATTCTTTTAAAAGCAATACTTTTCGCACATATATGAATGTGTAAAGTGATACGTTATCACATGAGTGCGAAAAGTAAAATATAATATCAAGTTAAATAACCCAAATATTTATCTCGAAAGAGAACGGAGCTACAAAGTCACAAAAAAAGATTTTACATTTCATGCAGTACCTATCATTATTTACATTACAATACAGAAGGCTTCATATATGGATATATTAAGGATTTAAAAGAGTAATTCCCGAGGCCTGCATCAATTAAGACAATATCTAGTATAATCTTTTGTCCCCAATATTTAGTCCTAATAATTCAGACATTATCCATGGGACAAAGTATTACTTTCAAATCAAATCAAATCAAATAAATTTTTTAGTGTTATTAAGAAGAAGTTTTACACAAGCCATGAGGAAATTGGTTTATATAATATATAAATAAAATAATAAATAAATAATATAAAATCTTGAAAATACATTATTTTGCATAAAACACATAGTCCGGCGTATTAGAACCTAAATTCATAAGAATTATGCACAAGCGGTTAAAATCGTCCTCTTTTCCGTCGTATGAGTAGGGACGGAGGCACCTAAGGACCATATTCAGAACGGGAGCCCATCGGATCAGTCACTTTTAACTTTTGTACAATCCCGCAAAGTACAGTTTGGGACCTATTGATATTTTGGACTATTAATGGGGTATTTTCGCAGTTTTTTTAACAATGGGAGCAGAAAGTAAATGGAAAAAGAAGATACCCATATGTTTTACTTTTTTGTTTAGTTCTAAAACAAGCTGCAAAAAAATAAATCAAATCACATGACGTCACTAAGCGCAAATACAAATAGTGCGGCAAATGTAGTGATTTTTAGGGTATTGCGTCTGTAAGTTGGCGGCAGCGACGTCCCACTGCTGCCTGTCGGCCATTGCTGTTGAAATTAGTATTTATATATACATATATAACATATATATCTAGTGATTTCTCTATTTCCGCGTAGTGACGTTATAGAAATTCAAGCTGCAATTATACACTTCTTTCTAAATATTACACATTATTTTTTTTGTCAAAAATTAAGGGAAAAAATGTACTTGTTGAATATGCAATTGCCCATTTTTGTTTCGATCGAGCGAAAATACCCCATTTCGTTGCAGTTGTCGTAGCGAGATCATTTCTGGGTGTAGCTCTATATTTTTGGGGACGAGAAATTTCATTATAACTGTCTCGAGGCCCTGGGTCCCATAATACATAGGCCATTATACATAGGACATAACCTATAAAAAATAAAATCGGAAAATCCAATCTCGTAGCCAAATCATCGATTTTCATGAAAATTTGGCACTAAACTAATTTTACCCTTTACTTCAAAAGTGATATATGCCCGACTTGTGCTTTTTGTTGTTAAGGAGTCAGAACTACCCCTTCGTGAAAAAAATAAAAGAAATAAAGGTCCATACAATCCATAAAATGCTGAATTATGGATTCACATCTAATTTAATTATGCAGAATAAACCTTCGTTCTTGTTCTCGAATAGGATTTACGATGTATTCCCAATTTTCAACTCTTTAAACCACACCTATGCCTAAATTAATAAAAAAAATAAACGAAAATATTGTAAAAATTTGACATTTATGTATGTATATACAAGATACACCCAATTTGATCAATTATGAGATTCCAAAATTATGTGGATTGGAAAAATTTTTATGAGCCGAAAAAATGATTGTTATTTTTTTACCATAACTCCTGGATAGGGGTGGAACCTTTGATGTAACTGTAACACTCGGAGTAGTTTCCACAAACACCAAAACACTTTCACTTCGCTCGACGCGCGTTTCGCCAACCAAGTTGGCATCATCCGGAGACGATTAAAACTAATCTTAAATTACAAAATCTACCATATTTATACTATATATACTAAAAAAAAAAAAAATTGATTACTAATGTACCAAAAAATGTTCCTCGGAAGGTCGTTGACATTGTCGTAAATCACTCGTCACACTCTTTTGATAAAGAAGAACCTGACCTTCTAAACAAGGGTTTAAACTTTGCTATAGCCCCCTCTGATAAGATTTTGGATGATGTCTTGGCAGGGATTGAAAGTTCAATTCAATATCTGCCTGATTCATCCAAGGGTCTCGTCAGAGTGGCTTGTAGGAACCAAATTACTAAAAATATAATGACTAACGTAGGCAATAGAAAGTCATGCTCAAAGAATCCTAGAAAGACTATCAAAAGATTGCGCGTAAAAGACTGTTTTTATTTAAAAGCAGATAAAGGTAATAAGGTTGTTTTTTTAGATAAAGAGGACTATTATGAACGGGTAAACAACCTAATTAGTAATGGTCCTTACAAAGAACTTACTAGAAACCCTTTACCAAGAATGACCACTCAAATGAAAAATGTCCTCAAATCATGTAACAACCTTATTACTCCACCTGTTAAGAATGGGTTACGTGTATCTAACCCTACTGTACCTAGATTGTATTGTCTACCAAAAATTCATAAGCCAGGGAAGTCGGTGCGTCCAATAGTATCGTCTATTGGATCTCCGACTTACCACTTATCAAAATGGTTGACTAAGGAATTTGAAAGATTGCCCATTGCACAGCCTAGTTTTTCAGTTAAAAATTCGAATGATTTCATTGATAAGGTCAAGAATGTTCAATTGCAAGAGGGTGAAATTTTGATTTCCTTTGATGTTTGTTCATTATTTCCTAGTGTACCAATTCCACAGACCTTGGACTATCTTGAGGATTTACTCGAATTAAACAACTATAGAAGAGAAGTAATAGAAGAATATATAAACCTTACAAAACTTTGTATGAAACAAAATTGCTTCCGTTTCAATGACAAGTTTTATGAAAAACATGAAGGAACCGCAATGGGTAACTGTTTATCGCCTTTCATTGCTAATGTCTTCATGAGTCGTTTTGAAACTGAAGCAAAAGAAGAATTCGAGTATTTTCCTAGGATTTGGCTTAGGTATGTGAATGACATTTTTGCCGTGTTTGACACTAAGATTGCGGATGTAGAAAACTTCATTTCCAAATTGAATAGTCGTTTCACTTCTGTAAAGTTTACATATGAACTAGGAAATAATGGAAAACTTTCATTTTTAGATGTATTAGTAATTAAAAATAGTGCTAATAGGTTAGAATTTGATATATATAGAAAAGATACCAGTACGATCAGATATATCCCTAATGACTCTCACCACTGCTATCAACATAAAATGGCAAGTTTCCATTTTCTTGTCCATCGTTTACTAAGTTTCCCTCTCAGTAATGAGAGATTTGAAAAAGAAAAAGTGTTAATTAAAGATATAGCTGTGAGTAATGGTTATCCTAGAGATATAGTTGAAAAACTAATTAGGAAGCGTAAATTTAAAGACACACTTCGTAATTCTACGACCTTTCAAAAGGACATAGAGGCTCCAAAATATGTATCCATCCCGTACGAACCCCGGTTTACTCATGGTTTGAGTAAGGTTTTCAAAAACGTGGGTATAACAGCGATTCATTCGTCGAGCAACAAATTACAACAACTTTTAGACAATCCAAAGGATAAAATTGTTCCAAATGAAAGGTCTGGGATTTACGAAATTAGTTGTAATGATTGCGATCGAAAATATATTGGACAAACGAGACGGTCAATTAACACCAGATTTAAAGAACATATGGCTCATCTAAAATATGGAAGAACAGATAAGTCTAGTGTTGCACAACATGCTTTTGACAACAATCATAGAATAGATATTAGTAATTTAAGATTAGTTAGAAATGTGACCAATAATAGACAGTTGGATGCATTTGAGAGCATAGAAATTGTAAAGTGTAATAGTAGTATGAATAGCGACAAGGGACCTATCCCGTATAGCCCGCTTTACGCGTTGCTTAGCAACCGATGATTGAAGCGTGATTAGTCACGCGTAAATTTGACGGTGATATCATACCGTAGCCCGCTTTACGCGTTGCTTAGCAACCGATCATTGAAGCGTGTTTAGTCACGCGTAAATTTCACGGTGATATCATTAGTGACGTCACCGGAAAAATACTATAAATATGGTAGATTTTGTAATTTAAGATTAGTTTTAATCGTCTCCGGATGATGCCAACTTGGTTGGCGAAACGCGCGTCGAGCGAAGTGAAAGTGTTTTGGTGTTTGTGGAAACTACTCCGAGTGTTACCATAACTCCCTTAATTTTGATGCAGCAACTTCCATTCAACAACTGCTTTAGAGGTAATTTCAAGAACTACAAGATCGTATATATTTCAATATGCCCAAACCCTTCACATTCTAAAGGTAACGGGTTGAAAGGCTCAGGAGGGGTGGTCCGTGCACTATAATATATATTTCTATAATATAAATATCTCAGTTATATCTCAGTTAATTTTTATCCTAGGTCAACAAAAAAAATCTAACACTTTTCTTTTCTTACCTTAAAAACCTACATTATTACCATATCTACCTACCTTTTCATCTACCATATATTTTTTATGTATCTTTCTTAGTTTTAGAGTTATTTTGAAATTAAAGTATTTTTTTAAGCTATTTGTAAAATACGTTTGTCATTTTCATCATAATTCTTCGAAAAATACGCATTCTAACCCGGCCAAAGTGGATTATATGAGTAATACTAAAATAAAGTAATGTGTAAAGGGATACCGTTCAATATCCATTCTGGTGGGAATGACTGGGGTTTTAGCGCTCATTTTATTCCCAAAATTTTGAGCGGCCCACATTTTTGCATCGTAACTCGCTTAGTTATAACTTATAACGCAATATTAAAGCAACAGTGCTCAGTTTTAAAGGCCTTTCCAAGTACTACAAAAAAAGTTCTTCGGGAAAAAGTTTTTCCCGAAAAATCAGTTTTCCGTTATTTAACGTTGAATAAATCGAACCAAGTTGTTGCAAAAAGAGTCTTCTTCAACGAATGATAACTCTCTTTATCTTTCTGTTTGTTTCCTTATAAGCTTAATTCTTGTTCATTTCAACTTTCTTGATAGAACGCCAAGTTTTCGAGTTATTCGCGAAAAAACGTCAAAAAGCATGCATTTTTCAACTTTTCATTCGCGAATAACTGTAATAATATCGGTATATCGAAAAAACGTTATAGAACATTTCCTACTTAAAATTTATCTCTCTATTCATTCTGTGGATATTTTGACTGGAAACATTTCCACCCCCGACGAGGGGTGGCATCCACCCTGAGGGTAGAAAAAGTGACTGATCCGATAGGCTCTCGTTCTGAATATGGTCCTTAGGTCCCTGCTGACACGACGGAAAAGAGAAATCGCTTTTAATACATACAAGTCTTACTACAACCATGCGCCGGACTAATATATCTAGATCTAGAACCAATCAATACAATACAAAACACTATATTACGTTTGACGTATATCCTTTTTATATGTTAAAATTACAAAAATTTCATATTTAAAAATGGTAACCATATCAATGTTAAAATGTAGAAATTCAGATATACTGTAGAAGGCTTCTTGAGTTAGAAACCGTTTAATTAACTGTTTTTATATACCTCACCTTATATGTAAATCTTTTATTCATCATGTGATTTTATTGTAACATTTAGGGCCATAATAGTTACAACCATAATCACTGGCTTTTATTTTATTATAAGCAATATATACCTAATTCAACAAACATTATTCTGACAGTTTAGTCTACTTCTTCTAACTCTAATTATGTTTTGCTATATAGTCCATGTGGTTAAACCAGTCTATATTTGGTCTAGGTATATACCTGGCCAAGAAACTTCACTTTTTCTGGATTTAGAAAGTTCTCAAGTCGTCTATAAGTGAAAATCATATCTACTAAATGTTTGCTGAGAACCATTTAATGGCTTTCTATCTTGCCTCAGTCATGCTTCTGTTGAAATTTACTGTCCGATGACAGGAGTGTAGTAACGTCTGGAGAAAGCACCAGGTCTGCTCCGTGTATGGCTCTGCTTAAGCCGTTTATATAAATTAAAAATAGAGTCGGTCCCAAGACTGATCCTTATGGTGCTTCACTCCTGATATACTGCAATTATGAGTTTTTATTGTGTAAACTTTTTATTCTAAGCGAATAAAATTCCAGCAAACATGTTTAATTGTAAACATATAAGCATTGTTCAAAGATCTAACCGTTCTATTAGCTCTAAACTATACATCATGTTACCTAACAGTGCTCGGGCCCACGCCTAAAAAAACTGTTATTGCCTCAACGTTGAGACTTTGTATATGTGTTCTTTATGTCCAGTCGGTACCCCCAAATATAGGTACTAATTTGAAAATGTGATTTTTTTAAATGATTTTTGGAGGACTGTCATAAGCTTAGTATTGTTTAAGAAATGAAATCCTGCGCATCCACCTAAAATGATATTCCTGCCAATTCCTTAGGAATCGATTAATATCGTCCCCACCAATTTTTTTTCCTCTACGGTTAAATATATGCTAAAATCTAGAGAATGAATTTGAGCGTTAAACTAATTGATCTTATCTCCTTCATATAACGATGTGGTAATACTAGTAACTTCTTACATCATAAATTCTCGGTAGCGGGTAGTTCTTTTGGATCCTCTATAAACTAATTAGTTTGCCGCGAGAAAAATATTAACGACCTAATTATAGTATCTTCTATTAATGACAATTTTTTTTTTGGAAGTTTAGAGCATATATTATGATACTATTTAAGGAATTATATATACTGAAGTATGTATGTATGAAATTGTATATTTATTTTGATGATTTTAATATTGTAAAATATTGTAAAAATAAAATGTAATTATTACTTGCACTTATTACTTTACGTATTTTACCCTTCTGTTAAAAATTCTGTATAAATCTGTCACATAAACTAATGCAACTGTCATGAAAATACAAAAATTCCCGTTAATGTTCTGTAGATCAAATTTTGTTTCAGAGAATACCTATTATTCGTTAGATACTATATATTTTAAATAAATAGATCCCTTACTTTATCCAACTAATATGGCAAATTGATATTCTATGTAAAATATATAAATTAGTGATTTTTATGTAGCTCACCATTCAGCCATATATAACAGGGAATGCGCACTTTGAAACAATTCCATGTTTGGCGTAGCGTATGAAGTAACCTCACTTCATTAAAAATAAATTCCAGTGAAGAGCGTGGATGCCGTTAACGGAGGCCTCGGATCTAGTAGGATTTCCCGGATCTACGAAGTAACGCCAGGACTCCCGGAGAATCGCATTCGGCTCTAAGATGTGCTTCTCCTAATATGCTCAACGCTCTTTGCTACAAATCAGCTGTACGAAACCGCAGACCTAAATGTATTTATTACACTCATAAATTACATACAGTAAAAGTGTAGAAGTTATTTATTGCTTATACGTTGTTGTTTTACTATATGTGTGAGAGCATATCTTATTTATTTTAAGAAATTATATCAAATAATTAATGCAATTGATACTTTTATAGTCTTATGACCCACAATAAAGACATTAGGTTTCGTTACGGGCACAATATGTTCATCTTAATTGTTATTTTTATTGGTTTAATTAATATCATATTTTTATATTTGGTTAATTTAAATGGATGAAGCTTAGCATGTTTTAGTTCTCAATAAATTAGATACCTAGGTGTAAAATATATTATTTAAGCATTTATTACTCTTCCAGGGTATATTCAAAAGCGATTAAAAGTGGACAATAAAAGTTTGCCTAAGCTAGCTCAGCTTAATAATAAAAAAAATTGTAGATTCTGTAGGTACCGAAGCTCCTAATTACCTGTGGACACCACTGACCGTTGCATAACCAAGTCAGAAGGTCCCCAACTATACTGAGTATCGAACTTACTCTTAGCACTTTATGTAACTTAGTGACAGAAAATTAAAAACATAGTATACTAATATCTAATTGTATTAAGACATTAAAAAGTTATATAAAATTTTAGTATGTACCACTAAAATTGCATATAAGTCAAATTGCAGATAAATCAAACAGCATCTAAATCTAATTGCATATAAATCAAATTGCAAGTAAATTGAATTGCATATCTATATAAACAGTAATTAACAGAAAGAAATCCCCAAAAATATCTCACATATACCCCAAATGTTGTGTTATACACAAGAACGCAT
>CAXKVY010003993.1:0-14808 GCA_964058915.1 Tetropium fuscum | reverse complement strand
ATGATCAATTTTCGGTTTCCGCCATGCAATCAAAGTAAAAATTATAAATTATGATTCTATATAGTTAATATAGGTGTTTAATATGTTACTACTATTATACTAGTGTTTGATGTGTAAAAGTAATTCGTACCTACTTTTTCATAACTTATTGTAAATTTAAGGATGCACCAATTTAAACTGGAACGCGCTGTATCAAGTCGAATGTGTATAGGGAATAAAATAGGGAATTGTAAAATACCTACCAGGCTACATAATTAAGTAATAACCGCTAAATCAACTATCAGCTATGTTGAAACGGTGTAAAGTGCATAACTAGAATTAATGACAAAAATGGCCTTCGTTTCCAACCACCCACGGCGTGCAGGAATTAATTTCACAAAGTTTTATCACGGTGGTCTTATACACCCACAAATCATGAACTTTTTGAGTATTTAATTATTTCCATTTTTCTACTATAGCGAAACATAATGGAATTTAAAATTAATAAATCTAAACTGAAGGCGCATACTGGGAAAGCTGTATAGCCAGGAAAATTATAAGCTTTACTATTATTTGCGACAGGATATTAACCATTGTAAATGCCATTGAGGAACTATAAAAATGACGTTATGAGAACAGATTAATTAGACATAGAAACATAGAAACTCGAGAGGAACCTTTAGAAGATACGGCTTATGTATGTATCATTTGATGAAAAACACATTTTCAGGAATTAAAAAATCAGACGACTAAATTCTCTTCAAAAATACAATAATTTGGCAGATTTTATTACCAATTTTACATTAGCCAATATAACAGATAAGTACCACTAATATCTATATAAAAACAACACTATGGGATTGTTGTAACTATTGTAATTTTTTTTATTTCTCACAAATTTTAATTTTAGAAACTTGCAACGATTTTGTATCAAGATAACAATTTATAAAGTTGGCCTTTATCTTACTAAATCCTTACTATAAATATTATATTCATGAAAGAGGAGGTATCAATTTAATTGCAAGTTATTGTTCAAAGCTACTTGTCAGTATTAGCTATAGTTTCAAGCAATATTTAAATACCTAGATAAATGTTCGGCTAAACCAATGTAAGGAAACATAACAACAATTATATTTGTATGCAATTATGAGAAAATTAATTGAATGAAAATAATAGAAAGTATTTATTGAATGAAGAACAATTAAACAATCAAGGACAAGGGCGAACGAATGAAACTTCATTAAGAAGTTTTTTTCCGTGACCGCTGATGAACCATGTGTTTTCATATGCGATAAACAAACATTAAATAACAGATGCTTTATAGTACTATTTAAATAATGCTGCAATCTTTAAACAATTTAGATTCTTTATGGGATAAGTTTAATGTATGAGCATAAAAATAAGATTATATGATGCTGAGAATGCATGAGATCTGGAATCTAAGAATCCACATAAAAATTATACTCGTTCCGGATATATATCGAGGTGTTTATCTGAGTGTACTTCTTTGATAGTGGACAGTGACTTATTCTTCCATCATCCGGACACCGGAAACTTGAACTTTTGAGTACTACGAGTATAATACGTGTATAATACGTGCTAACTGTTTCATTTTTCAAATATGGCAGTGTATCTTTTTATTCATCGTTCAGTCAACTGTAGTGTGGTGATTAATTTTTTTTTGTAAGAAAACGGCGCCGCTGTACGTCTTCCCTATTGAATCCTTCTTGTTTATGGGCGCCAGTTCTATGAACACTTATTTGTAATATTTTAGAAGGGGGAAGATCACTTAGAACATGAGTACTCTATCGTAGAGGGGGTTCAATTAGGTCTTTTTATATATTTTGCAAGGCTAAAATTTTTATTATTTGCCAACTAGTGAATCTATGATATTAGAATATTTTGTTAAATCTATTGAATTTTATTTGATCTCAGACTGTAGGATTTAAAATGTTTGCTGAAAGGTTTCAAAATAATAAGAAAGAAGAATTAATTTATATATGATCATGAAAATAAATAAACAAATTGTGAAACTTATTACTACCCTACGCAAACCTACGTAACTTATTCTACTACATGGTACAATATATTTTAAGAACTAGCAAAGTTTGAAATGGTTGTTACCTTAGAAGTTTTATGTTAATCATTTTTAATTTTTAAGCCTCTACTTCACACTTCTTAATTTCGACGAAAACACTTAATATGCAGTTGCAGTTTTCTGCTTGAAAATCTTTCCCACTGGTGTTTTCCCACTATTTATTTCTCACTATTTTAATTATTTTTACTTAAGATTAACTATTAATTTTAACAAATTTCTATAAACATTATTTGCGGAGGTATTCTCTCCTCGAACGCTATAGCTAGACTCTCTTGCATTGTTATTGTAACCACGGATATGCTGTATAGAAAAACATTTGCATTTCCTGGTTATAATCTTTCCTTCTTATTATTATGATACAATCTGACCAATGAGATTAATGCCTATTATTTAATTTATTTGATTTTACTTGCAACTCTAACAACTTGAACATCTTTTGATCTTTTTTTGATTATAAATTATTAACATTATAATATAACCAGATTTAATTTCAGTCGCGTAACTTCGATGTATGTTTTAGGCGCAACGTAGATATCTACATTGCGTTGTGCTTCGCGATTATAAACCCTCGAATCCCCTTTCTACCCTGATGCTTTCACATTAATTTTTTAATCTAGACATAGTTTATTCATGCTTGATATGCTGTAATTCTTGTTGGGACTTGTCTATTGTGATTATGCTAGATACAGATTTTTGTGCGGATAAATAATTTAGATATAATTAAATTACGTTCTGACCAATCAAGCGCGTAGCTGGTTGGCGGTACGTATAGTACATACGTTCGTCATCGATACGTGCGTACTTGCACTTGTACTATAGTCGGTACGATTGATATTGATCACTAATTTAATTTTAATTTATAATTCTCTATAATTTCGATTATCACAATACATATGTATATATATATATATATATATATATATATATATATATATATATATATATATATATATATATATATATATATATATATATATATATATATATATATATATATATATATACCGTAAAGTGGGGTTACTTTGCTCCACTTTTTTGGCGCTATTTTCATGTTATTGCAAAACTGGTCCTAAAAATTACTAAACTAATTTTGCGAAAGCACAAGGCTATTATGAAGATGTCAAGTGACACTTGCTTTTATATGAGCATGATAAATTATTCCAATTCTTATTTACAAGCGTTTATATTATGGTGCAAAGTATACCATAGGCTGGGGTTACTTTGCATCCGTTGATTCGAGCCTAACTTTTCACTATCAGATTTGTTTTGGGGCAAAGTAAACCTATATCATTGTAAACCAAAGGCAATTCCTGTCATTTGCATGTAAAAAAAATATTTTCTGAATTATTTTCAGATTGAAAATGACCTTTTTCAATCGCCATGTTTAATTTCTCAGAGAAAACACAAACTGTTTGAAATCATTATAGGTATTTATTAGATAGAAACGTAAATAAACAACAATTGTGTTATGTTTTATATTGTGTAAGGGTTCTTATACCTAAAAATATATAAAAAAGTTAATTCCACCACAATTTATCACATTGTGCTATGGTATATAAGCCCAGTTTTGTCATTTGCTTTGGTGGGTCTATTGAACCAAGTATTTGGTCCCATGTGTACCAAATCTCATCTCGTTCCAAAATTTCCAAAATTTCAATGCTTTCACTTCCAAAATTTTAATGCTTTTACCATCGCATTAATCATGGCACCTTCTTTATCGATAGATGTTATTACTCCCGGATACACGTCGCCTTCATAAAGAAACAAAACATATTCACCCACCACCCTCTTAGCATCTCTCCAGATGCTAAGTCCAGATTCTCAAATCTTTTCAGCAGTGGTTTTACTGAAATAGCCAGTGTTCAGTTTTTTGTTAAACTCATTGCCCTCCTCCATATCATTCATTTAATCTATATCGTCATCAGAGTCTCCGAATATTAAAAGCAGGTGGTCATCATCAGAATCATCCGACGCTTGTTCTTTTCGTTCGACGTTCTGGAATTTTCAGCAGTCGTGTTAATTGGAATGATGTCATTGGAATGATGTCATACTCTTGCCTGCTGAAACTGTCAATTTTTTTTCTTGCCCCTTGTTTGGAACTGTGTAGCATCCTGCCTTTTTCTTTCCAAATATTCAATAAATGAGTTTTCTATGGCATTATTTTCCGCTTCATTTTCAGATCTGTTCAAATGGCAGTTATGTAGACTTTCCAATATGGGACTTACATCACAAGGTACGATGCCACACTTTCTAAACCCAGATATTAAATTTGAAGCAGCATTGACAGAAATTTTCTCCATTAACTCCTTCAGAAGTGTAGGTAAATGCTGTTTCTCCAACGTGCGTTTCTTTGTAATGAGATAAGTTCTCTCGCCATGCCTTTTTCATCGGGGCGAAAAAGGCAACATCTAACGGCTGCGTAAGATGTGTGCTGTTAGGTGGCAGACAAACAAAATGAATATCATTTGCTCGGCATGAATCTAATACATCAATATTTATATGTGATGACAGATTGTCACCAATTATTACTTTTTTTCCATCAACTTTTTTCAATTTAGGTAATAAATGCTGAGAAAACCAATCAGCGAAAGTATGGGATTCGAACCACCCTGAGATGGTATTGCTATAGCCAGTACCAGTTGGTCCATTTTCAGTCCAAGTATCCCATAGGTTTTTAGATTTATAAACCACATATGGTGGCAGCAATTCCCCATCACCATTTCCTGCCATCAATAAAGAAATACAACTTTTTGAAGAATTAATTATTATCTCTGGGTATTTAACGCCACGCCTTGTTAATATTTGCTTTTGATCCGGATTATCGGTCAAATTAGTTTCGTCATAGTTCTAAATTGCATTTGGTGGCACTCCGCCTAATGTTTCTTGTAGATTCGCTATGTATTCTCGCATCTGCTGATCATTAAGGGCTGCCCTGCTTCTTTTAATGTTACTGGCAAATCTGGAAGTTAAATCTTCATGACGATTTAAAAAGGCTTTTACCCAGTCTCGGCCGGGGAGGTTTTCTTGAAACCGAGAAACTCTTCTGCCTTGCTTATTTAAATAAGTCTTTATTATTTGACGCAATTCCATTTCATTCACTGGAAATCCTAATCGCTAATAAAAACTCGCTAATTCTATGAATGCAACTAACGAAGCGCCTTTCTTCTTCATCGGAAAATATCGAAGGGTATCCTGGTTTGTTTGTACGTAAATTCTTCCAATTATTAAAAATTGTTCTTCGAGGTATTTTGTAGGTGATCTCAGCTACTTTGGTACTCATTCCAGATCTAACGGCACGCAAACATTCCTCCAACTGTGCCTGCGTATAATCTGCATACCTCCGAGAACCTGGGACCCTTTTATATTTTCTTGGCATGGTCTGAAAAAAATAGAGGCTAAATGAAATACTAATACGAAACTATACTCTGAACTACTTTTGTGGAGCAAAGTATCCCTTTGGTGAAAATGGTGTATATCTTGCACCACTGATAGTGGTACAAAGTATACCTATTTTGAGCTAAAATGTGGTGGCTGTATTAGAAATTTGTTTTACACAATATTCCTATTTGATTATCTCATTTTAATATTGTACATAGTTAAAACGATAATAACACATGCAATAAAACCCGTACTCACCTTAGTTAAATAATTGAGAATCCCCCACCACTATAAATTATCACAGTAACGATTTACACAGATTTTGAGGTTAGACTTTTGAACTATATTATTCAAGACTGGCTGGCCAAAGAAAGCGCTTAATGTGTGTCTGGCAACTATCGTGATGCCAGACTCTGTTGGAAAAAAAGTTAAATGTACCTGAAATATGCAGATGGGTTCCTATATTATCAATAATGTAGTTTTACACGTTTGGTGCAAAGTAACCCGATATAAGGCAAAGTAGCCCCACTTTACGGTATATATATATATATATATATATATATATATATATATATATATATATATATATATATATATATATATATATATATATATATATATATATATATATATATATATATATATATTAATATATATATATATATATATATATATATATATATATATATATATATATATATATATATATATATATATAGCGTTGAGATGATTTTAATCAATTTGATTTTTTTGAATAAAATTATGATTAATTTTAAAAAAAATTTAAACAATAAAATGTATTTATTTATATAACATAAAATCTTTTTAATGCAAAAAAAGAAAGAGAACTCGAGTTTTGCTTCGTATCTGAGTTGAAAAAAATTGTTTTTTGACGGCCCATATCAAATATATTTCAATTCACAACGATGTAATCTTGTAGAAAAGGGTTTCTAAAGGTGCTATTTAAGAATATATTACGTTTTTCTCTAAAAAAATCGCTAATATATTTATTTAAATGGGCCCCCTTTCCATACTGGAATAAAACGCCTCTGTCTACAGTCAAATGTGGTTCCGTTTTAAGACTCACTTTATAGGTATATATTCACCACCAAAATTTCAAGATATTCGGATATCAGGTGAGCGAGATATGAGGGTGGCACGCAACAAATATACTTCTACTCTCAACAAGTTCCAACGGTTTACAATAATAAATCACTATCGCAAACTGAACACTTTCAATTACTTCTTACTTTATCTCGGGATTATATACAATTCACGTACTGAACCATAGCATACAACCATACTTGTCTTCATTCTTCCAGCATAGTAATTTTATTGTGACGCCCTGTATATATTTGCAGGTAAATACCCTCACACTTATCTCTGGTGCTAGCCTAAAGCCAGTCTCGTATGTGCAAGATTCCACAGAAATTTTACGACTACAACAATTGAGCACACATCTTGCAGTAGACACAACTCCTGATGCACATCATGAATAACATTAACAATGCAGTCGATATGGGCGAATTGATTGCCACGTAGTGCATGCATTATTGTATAAGTATTCTATGCGGCTATAAACTGGCTATCGATATTACTTACATATATCAGTATAAATCAGTGTAAATATTACCCAATATAATCCACGCCGAAATTGTTAATGGTACACTTTTTCTACAGCCTACACCATTGGCATGTGTGCATCTGCATTGCATGTGGCATAACAGTAAAATTGAAAAATACAATTCTTACGCCACAAGAAGAATTTTTAAGCAATAATAAAAGCAAACAAAAACTGACAGCTTTTATAATTTGGATTTGAAAGAACAGGTTTAAAAGTAATACAAATGACAAACACAAATGTAATACAAATGAAAGCGATGCAGGCAATCGTTAGAACTACATACAGTACAGAACTAGAAGCTCTGGTAGAAAAATGGTACCTAGTTGTATCTGACGACACAGATGTTACCGTTCTATTGAGTCATAATTCAGAATATGAAATATTTGGTCTGCTTGGCCGGAAAATGTGCCAAAGCTGATAAAGTAACGAACATATTAGAACTTCAATAAAAACTGCAGCATATTAAACAAAACATATTATTCCTTCATTCTATATCAGGTTGCGACACAACCTCGTTTATTTTCAAAAAAGCAAGAAATTATGTTTACTGCTACTGAAAAATGACACTCCTTTATGCCTGAGTGTTAAAATATTACCAATAAAATCCAGATAAAAACCAGTTAATAGAAGTAGGCGCAATATTAATTACCAAGTTGTACAGGACGCTGCTGTACTAACATGTTTTTACAGTCTATTATCAGGTGCGCTCTCTAATTATTAATAATTATTACTTAGTAGAAATAATAAAGTTGTATGTTTTTAGGTACAAGAGTGGATGGAATACAAGATATATCCATTTGTCTACGAATGGCAATGAGATAACGACGGACATCTTGTTCCTATAATCGTAACAAAAGAAATTGCTCCACCTGATGTACCAAAAATGGTGTTCTGTAATTGCAAGAAAGGGTCGTGTGGCAAATCATGTTCCTGCAATAAACTAGGATTACACTATTCTCCAAGTGTGGTCAATGCTTGCTGCAATTCCTGCATCGCACAGAAAATGAAGAAGTGGAAGAATCTGTTTTCAATTGCACATAATAATATTCGTAAATTTGTTAAACTGAAAAAAATCAAATATTTAAATATATCCCTTTGATATGTCACACCTAATGTGGGTTGGAATTTTACATAAAAAAGACATAGAAAAGGTTAAAATAGTTTATGGCAGACACTCATTTCTAATTTTGATGAGCTACGTAACAAAAAAAGGAAACCTATTGAACAATCTGTTTTTACATGCGTGCAAGAGAAACAACGCATGGTTATATTTATAAATATATTTATGTTTCTTGTTAAATATTCAGACAAAATAAATGAATTGATGAATTGAATTTTATTTTTTGTATTTTTGATATTTATTTTCAATCTGTCGCTTGGTTAAGTTGAAAAACAGCTTTAAGCTGAAACTTCGCCTCTCACTTCTGTTTTGTTTTATCTGTGAATAATTATACCTGGTACTTTTTTACCTTATGTACTCTTTTATATTATAATGGAATTGAAGACGATTATATATATATATATATATATATATATATATATATATATATATATATATATATATATATATATATATATATATATATATATATATATATATATATATATATATATATATATATATATATATATATATATATATATATATATATATATATATATATATATATATATATATATATATATATATATATATATATATATATATATATATATATATATATATATATATATATATATATATATATATATTTATATATATATATATATATATATATATATATATATATATATATATATATATATATTTATATATATATATTTATATATATATATATATATATATATATATATATATATATATATATATATATATATATATATATATATATATATATATATATATATATATATATATATATATTATATATATATATATATATATATATATATATATATATATATATATATATATATATATATATATATATATATATATATATATATATATATATATATATATATATATATATATATATATATATATATATATATATATATATATATATATATATATATATATATATATATATATATATATATATATATATATATATATATATATATATATATATATATATATATATATATATATATATATATATAATCTGCAAACATACTACAAATTAATTAAAATTAATTTGTAGTATGTTAATTTAGTATGTATGGTAATTAATTAATTAATTCAATATAGAGTCACCATTTCAAGTTCTGTTGCTTAGATATATTATGAAAAGTATTTGCAATGCATTTGGTCCACGAGTTCATGTCACCTGTCGAACCAGTAGCGAGTCATATATTTTCAGCGATAGGATGGACCCGCTCGAGCGCATTCTTCAGTCTGTAAGTACTAAGTTCACATTCTTCTTGCACAAGTAAGTAGTGATTCATTGAAGTAAACACCTCACATATTTGTAATTTCATTATACGGGTACATTTACGATTTGCAACCCAGCATGCGATATGCTATTACTCTATAGAATGTCCGAAGGGAACACCCTGTTTGAATAAAGAATGAGTAGGGCGGTACAGCGTAGAGGTGGCGTATGGGGCATCTAAAATTACATACCTAGGTAGGTCTGTAGAAAAATGGCAAGCATCTTGACCTTAATAGCTAGAAATAATGAGCTCCTGAACATCACCCTGTAAACACTAAGACCTGTAATTGATTATTTGGTGCGGAAAAAATCCAAACTAGTGTTCCCAATCAAAAGAAATTTTGGGACACCCAGTATGCTATAATTTATATCGATAGGAAATTGAATTAGATTCCGAACAGAAATTGTCCTATGACATTATATCCTAGTTAAAAATGACAAAGCAATTCATGTTTCTTTTTAATTTCATCATGTACCTACGCTCTGTTAGTTGTCGTAACTGCCTTACCATAAAGTATAAAGTAAGTCCATGTTTTCAACTTTTGTTTTAAATTATTATTCTGTAAACTTAAAAAAATACAACAAAATTTAAATTAGATGCTTAAAAACATCTCTAATCCTAATAAACGACCCTAATCCTAATAAACGCGTAAACGCTACTAATCGCCCTGGCAATGATTCCACGATCAATATTATTGATATCATGAACGATGCCTTGCGAACGATCATACCGCCTTTTATACCCCACACTCATGATGCCCAAAAGAAAATAATCCATAGGCCTTATATCTGCTGATCTAGTAGGCATACGGATAGGGCCGTTACTTGATAAATATCTGCCATCAAGAAAGTCTTGTACCAGAATACCAATCTGAAAAATAATACTTGTTTGCCTATTTAACTGACTTTGTAGCTCCAATAATAACGAAGTTGACAATAGTCTTAAGTTTGAAAACCCTGTACATGTTAAACATTAAACGAAAGCATTAAACTTTTTATAACGATTTTCATATTTAAAGAAAATATATAATTTAAGATAGGCGTTTTACACAGGCGTGGTATTGGCATTCTTTGCAACAATAAGGTTAAAATAAAACAAATTTTTGCAAAATCATTATTTACATTATTTAAAACATCATTATTTATACATTATTTAAAATGTCTTTGGTTTTAAATCATCACTGCACATTTTTCTATAATTAATTAATGTCTTATCCTGGGATCTTCAGCACTTAAACACTAAACTTATGACTTATGAATGGTATATACGAGTAGATGGCAAAAAATTAGACACAAACAAATAACCAGACGTAGGGTGGAGTGGAAAAGAGGTTTTATGGATAGAACCCATTTTTACGATTGCCGGCAAAATTTTTGGCTTTTTTCATTTTTGACAATGTTTTTCCACAGTAAGAGTATAATTGTTTTACACTATCTTAAATTACAGGTTTCAACGAAAAAAATTTCGTACCGAAATTTTCAAAAATTAAAATTTTGTTAATCATTTTTAATCATTTATATATATTTATATAATCATGTTAATCATTTTTATTGAAATATAGGCCTTTTTTTCGAATTAAATTCTCAAATAAAAAATAAATATTTCCCTTCAAGAATATTGCATCTTAATGAGGCATAAAAATGTACATTTTCACCAAATTTCACTAAAATCATCATTTTTGTTACATAAAAATTTAAAATAAAAAAATTGCGTTTTTTTAATAGCTTTCATAACTTTCAATTATCTACTTTTGAATTTTAATAGGAGGTCTAGTTTAGCCGAAAATCGTAAAAAAACACGCTTCAATCTTCTTTTTCCATCCCCACCCCACTTCTGGTTATTTGCTGGCATTTAATTTTCAAAATGTTATGCCACGTTTTGAGATATTAAGCTGATTTTTTCAACGTTGACCAAGTTGGCTGACATTGAACTCTACAGCATTTCCTGTATGAGAAAATCCTAAATAATAAACCAAAAATCAGAAATTTTATTATTTAACAAAATTAAATAGATTTTTCACTATCCTGTAAAATTAATATCTTGGTGTTTACCATAGTTTATACTTAGTTTTCATAGTCAGGTCTTAATTTTTAATTGTTTTTGTAATATAAAATCTGGACATAAACTATATACAGTACATATTTTGTTACATAGCTTGGTAATAGTTTTTAGAGGTGATATATAAAGGTGATATATAAACGACAACAAAGAAGTCTTGCAGGTAGCTCAACAAATAATACATACTAACTTAGTAACATGCAAACAAGAAAGTGAAATGACTCTCGATCAGTAAGTTTACAAAAACAATGGCCCATTGCAATTTATGAACATGCTCCGTGGAATGGTCTTAAAAAAGCAAATACACCATGAAGCATTTTAAAACAAGCTATTTTAAATTCATTACATGTTTTGTACGGCTATGTGGCGCAAATACACGAGAATTCCGGCAGATATTTCAGGCTAATTCTCAGTCCCCACCGGTCCATTGCATTTAACTGAATGCAAAGCTTTATTTTATTTTTTACACTGAATGGCGGCCAAACACAAATTGTGTCTACTTACAATAAAGAGAAAATAGGTTCGGTTGAAATCAGTTTGGGAATATATAGTCAATTTTAGTTAGTAGGTACCGGTAATTATTTGTACTAATCTATACCAACAGGTGATAATTTGATATAGGTAGCAGATAATTCGGTGTTGTATTTAATAGGTGTCTCAAGGTATTTGTCAACCATTTACGAAAAAGCTTCAGGTATGAATTTTGGGTATATGCAATCAGTCTTCGGACGGCAGGTAAACCAGATGAGTCCTGGACTATGTAAAAGTTCCCTTCGATACAAAAGATGTGTCGGAAAATGTGCAGGTTGGAGTTTAGCTCGTCTCTTGGCGTCGATTATTTTTAATAGCATATTTCCTAGAATAATATTTGAAATCAGGAAACGCAATAGTTCAGAGACACTAGATAAATCCCCAGTGAAGTATTGCACAGAAGAACTTTCTGGTGAAATAATAATCGATCTAATTGAAATATTCCGTTACAGAGTTTGAATGTTTATGGTACTTTGACTAGGTAGTACGATTAGGTACTTCGCAACTAGAAACCTGGTCGTCCATGTCTACCATCTGTAAAAAATGGGAAATTATTTTGTTATAATTTTAATATTTTCTATTTGGTTTAATTATAATGATACATGTAAATAAAGACATATAGATTTATGTACATAGCTAGATAGTAGAACCTATTGACACTGTAACTTTGGTAAATGGAATAAATTGTTTAAACGATAGAGTTGTCTCACTGTAGAAGATATTATTCCCCACTCCTTATAAATCACGTGACCTCTGGACATTCCCATCTCCATCTCGAACCCTTCTAAGGCTCCATTGAGCCATCTTTGGGCTAATGTGGTAACTGTACAAAAACACAATATGTACTCGAAAATATTCTCTTTTGTGAAAACACCAGTAGGTATGGGTGCGATTTAGACGGGGTTTAGACGCCCTAGGTTTACAAATCAGCTTGTTATTTTATCAGGTATCAAAGAAACCGTTATCACCGTCTCATTTCAGACTTCAGAGCACCCCAAACTAGGGAAAATCGTACCATATAATATTATTTTAGAATCCGACTTTTACAAGTCAGATTTTGGACGGGGTTTGGGTAAGTTTAGAAAGTTGTTCCTTATGACATTAGCAAAAAACATGCTCAAGTATATTATCAAGTAGCTAAGTGCAATTTCTTAATTGCAAATAGCCTCCAACAATTGCTGTTATAAGGAAGATTTAACTAGATAAGGTAAAATTAAGTAGTTAAATAAGGTGTAAAACAAAGGATTAACTCAGATTACCTGAACCGGAAGGAATCGGAAGAGGTATTTAAGGCAAGTGAATATTTTTGTAATTATAAATTTGGAGCATTTACTTTAGGACGTCAATAAATTAGTCTCCCTTTCAAATATCGACCAAATCTGAAAAAGACCCAGTAGTTACACATCTATCGTTTTTCAAAATTGACCTACGGGAATAATACGTAATGTCAAAGTATATAATTATATATTACAATATAAATAACCAGATCGTCGAAAAATTACGATATGTAGTATTTAAATTAATAATAATTATTATTATTTTGGTCGTTCGATTGTGGTACTAAAAACCAAGTTACAGGCTGGCTCATGGCTATCACGTAAATTGTCTAGGCTCAGAAAGGCTAGTATAATGCAGGTCAAACAACAACTTGCATACATTTAAGATTTTCATTTTAAACTGTTTATCTATGCACCAATATTCTTCATATAAGGGCCCTCTATGAAGAAAATTTGTAATCATTTTTGTTAGACTCTAGTACATAATTTTTCAACAGTGATCTAACTAAACCTATTGCATGTGGAGTAGACGGCTTTATACACCACGGAAATTATACATTTTAGGAGAAATTATTTTTAAATAAATTAATTTTGTCTAACAAATTCTCGAAAGTATTGGGAATGAAAATCTTGCGATAGTGGAATATCCCGTTATCCAAAAAAAACCCTACCGAGGATTGTACTCCGCCCAGGAGAGTGTACTACGGGATTTTCGAAACCACCAGAAAACCAGAAAAACGTATAGGAAGAAAAAAGTTGTAATTAAATTTTACACAGACAAGGTTTTATTAACCTCTAGGCGAAACCTCATATTTACTCCGCAAACAATTTTTAAATTCGAGAGCAGTTTCGATAGCGAAAATGGCTGGCTAGTTTTTACGTACGCGCTCGAAACTAGCCGCAAATTTGATTGCTATTTGCGGAATATGGGTGGGGATTAGCAAAGAGGTCAATAGGACTTTTCTTGTGCAGAATTTAATAACAAACTGCCTCTTTTCCGGCCCCTTTTCCTGCATGATCAACAAGAAATGTTCGAAAAAAAATCGCAGCGCAGGGGACAGTTTTTCGTGAAAAATGGGATGTTCAACGCCCGCGCGGGATAACGTCATAATGAAACTGGTGCTATTACTGTTTAGAAACAACTTTTAAATTATTTTTAAGGAATTATTCTAAATCGATTATCCCTACTGATGATTTCCGACGAGAAGGAATAGACATGTTATTTGTACATAATTTTTCTAGGCGGCACTGGGGGCATTAGAGTAGTAATTTTCCATCAAGCAAGTGTCAGGCATGTATCAACTTTAGTAGAAATCGTTTAAAAGCCGATAAAATTACCAACTTAATAAAGTAAAAGTATGAGAATTTATGTAGCCATGTACGAAAAATGCAAGTCAAACTGTTAAGCAGACCAACGTGCTGAG
>CAXKVY010003992.1:0-30068 GCA_964058915.1 Tetropium fuscum | reverse complement strand
AGTAGCAGTTATTTAAAAATCTATAAAGACTGCACGAATAAATAAACCTGTGGTGGAACTTTGGTGCTTTCAAGCTCCGTAGCAGCCAAAGTATTGATTTTCGAGCTTTGTGCCCATTGAGACTTTTGCTTGGGATGGCGTTCCTAAAATATATCCAAAATTCAGACGATTTGACCGAAACCCAATTTCCATAAGATTGTTGCGGGGTCCTTTAGAATTACACTTTTCATAATAAATGAGTTTCTTAAGATTACTTGCATTATGTCATTTACTGTAACAACAATTTCACATAGGTTAACTCCGCTGGATAAACCCAAATGTACACTAGTCAAAAATAACAAAATCTGCTCAAAAAGTTATTTATTTTTCAGTTTGAGCCATTGTACATGCCAAGTTAGACAATGAAATAGACCTGGATATTTCTTCTAGCTATTTTAATAAAATATTTTGATTTGCGCGACTTTCGTTATTCCTTTCTAAATAACTTCTATCCTAATTACGCCATATATTTCACTTATTTGGATTGCTTTATTTAGTTAATAAGTAATTATTATGGTAAATCTAAATAGTAAATAGTAGAACCAGCTAGGTAAGTTCGTATACAACAGTTTACAATTATATATAATTAACTCAACTTCTCAGGCTATTTTAAATGTGGAAATCAAATAGCTAACATTATTACATATTAATAATTAATTCTTATTAACTACTTAAACTTATTTATACAGTTCCTTTAACTCTATAGGTAGGTATGTATTCTACGATTTCAAAAGTGCATATGCTGATATATTGCAAGATTAAAGTTGATTACAAAAAATTGTTAAATGAAATTTGTAACAAGGTATTAATTTGTAATAAAATATGGAAAATAAATCTTAACCAATCTCAGTAATGTTAATCAATAATTTAAAGTGAACATATACGTCAATTTTTGTTTGCTTAACAAATAGTTGTGTATATGTGGGATATGAAAAACTGTGTTACCTTGTGGTCACATTTGAATAACCTCCTTCTGCGAGTTTTATTCATACTTATTTATTAGGTATAACCTTAAAAGAAAAACTTATTGTAATTTGAAACGAGTTCTTTACACAATATATTTCTGTTTACCATTTTCACAATATGGTTTTTGCATATTGAGAATATTTTATAATTAGCTGATTATCAATCCATGGTATTAACAATGTATTTAATTATCAATAAATCGCTTTGTCAAACAGTTTTTTTTTTAGTTATTAGTATATCATTCGCCAACCACCAGCGATATTATAATTGCTAATAAAGCTAAGTCAATAAGTGAAGGTAATTTTTGTTACTTAAATTATGTTATGGTTCTTTAAAGTTTCACAAAATATATAAATACACTTAACAAATTTAATTAACGCACCATCAAAAAATAACCAAAAGTTTGAAGTATTTTTTTAATATCAGCACTCGAATAAAATCGCAATTCCCAAACCACTCTTACTGTCAGAGACTTGTTCTTGTTATCTATATTATATTTGAAATCATGATCAAAGATGTTAATGTCAAAAGTTAAGTCAGACAGACAAGGAAATTAAATTAATCAATTGAAACGTTTTGAGTGCTATTTAGCCAAGTTCGAACCGTTGTGGCTGGGGTAAGCGGGTAGCTTTCTGCTGGACGCGACTCTTACAATTATAGAATTTAACAGAGTTGCAGGCCGTAAAAACACATTCTCAAATTATAAGTTTTTTGGCCTACAATGAAAATTCAACCAACCGGAAGTCCCGATAGATGTCACGCGTATAATCTTAGAGTCAAGGGTGGGTGCCACGAAGTCGCGCCCTGCTAAGACTAAGGCGACGGTGCCTCGTCTTAGGGGTAGGTGTTTGATAAATAGGTAGCACTGCCACCAGGGACCCGTTTCTTGAAACAATGAGAATTTTTTCCCAGACGAAAATGACGCCATATCTCATGAGAACCTTCTTTTACCATTCTTGAAAGTTCTCCTGAGATTTTTTCTCACAAAACTCCGAGAAATTATACCCGTCCTACTTTCATGGGGAATTAGTAAATTCGTAAGGGAAAATTAGTGTTTCTAACCTCACTTTTTATGTTTTTATTCTTTGACTGCTGTGCGACGTTCTGTGTGTGTTTGAGTTTGTGTAGGTAATATGTAATTTGAAGATAATAATAATATAAATTGTTTATATTAATATCATTGTGATAAAAAACATATATTTCATATATTTCGTATTTCCTCTATTCAACATATATCATATTTCCTCTGACGTAAAGCTGAAGTTATGCGAAGATGTGTTCGTTGAGGATATATCTGAAGATGTTGATGAAAAGGATGAGCTACTATTAGATTTATTTGTTGGTGGTATTTCCCCTGGCATTTTAATATTTGCTTTTTCCAGCACTTGAGGCACAATATATTCATCTATAACATTTTCTTTGGTATTCGCCCTGCTGTCAAAAACGCCAAGATTTTTACCTAGCATTACCATTCTGATTCTATAAATAGCCAATATCGGACTAGGATAAAGAGCTAGGACCTTAAATATGAGTTGTCTATTTCCAAAACTCGTTTTGTCTCTTTTATCAAATCGGCAAACCGAAACAAAAACCTTTTAAAATTCCTGTTTAAAAGAAAATTCGTTAACATTTTCACAAACTGTTCTTACGATTACTAAGCTTTTGGACTGTTTATATGTCAAATAGATGCATTTTAGTATACACTTTTGTTCAGTAACCATAACTTATTTTGACCAAAAAATGATAAGACGAGTTTTGGGAACGAGCAACTCATATATGTATACCAGCGAACAATGATGAAATTCAATTATTAAAATTATTATTTTAGAGAAAACCACACATTTCAAAAAAGAAATCTAATACAATTATATTATAACCAATATGTATATGATTCTATTTTAACATAATATATGCTAAAAATAATAAAATTTATGTTAAAGTAGCTTTTACCTGTTTGATTCTCGTGGTGATAAAAAATAACAGACACTATATGTCTGTGCTTTTAAAATATACCTAAATTTAAAGTCACACGCATTTAAAAAGTCGTCCAGTAAGAAATACACAAAACAATAAAAATAAACTAGTACAATACTCCGAAAATCATAAAAACTAAGCTTGTCGTCAACTGTCAGTTATAAAATACCATTTAACCTCATATGTATCAGGTCTGCCAAGGCGGACCAGTTCTGTCACGGGTTCGGCGATTGACCAAGTAATAAAAATATGTGTACATGGTAAGGTCTGCCAAGGAGGACCAGTTAGTTTCCCAAGAATATTTTTAGATTGTTACGTCACAGAAATTTCGTCCGATTGAAAAATATATGAAATCTTGTTTATATCGCTATCGTAACGCATGCGCAAACCGTGGGAGTCGGGTTGACTTCCAGACGTTAGTTAAGTAACTGAGGGTCTGCTAGAATCTCATAATATGTAAGAACCTCTACAAATAACCGTATAGAAAATCGCGTCGTCATTTTTGCTAAAAATCTCAATTGGGTAAGTAAAATATGATGAACATTTCCATATATGACTTAATCCGATTTTTTTGGGGAACCTCTTCCAACATAAGCCATTCAATGTTGGCATAAGGAACCCAAATTAATAACTAGTCATGTAAATTTTTAATCATAATAAATAAATCGTAGCAGCTGTCATTTGATTTTTTGCAGGTGTTAACTGTGTTCAAGCACGGCGGTCCTCAGTCCTATTAAACCAAAGCAGTGTAACAGAGAAAAAAATCATTTAAATTTTCTTTCGATGTATCCATATTTATATCTTGCTTGCTCTCCCACCTGGGCACATCTAACAAGCTCTTATTATTATCAAATCTGTTCGTAAGGCCGATAGTACGTACAATATAAATTGTGCTTATTTTAGGAAATAAATATTTTCTTCCACTCTTATATCACTAAGTTTCATTCATTTCGCTTCTCTCGCAACTAATATTTTCCCAATAATGTTGAGGTGTGAATTTTAACACGGTAGGCCATCTATTGTTTAGGAGTTTTACTGATTATAAATTGATCTCTATAGATTTAGTACCCGCTGTTTGGGAACCACTGTATCCGATAATACCAAAGTTGACATCAATTTTTATTGAGCCATTCATTCTATTTTTTACCGCCTCCAGAATTTAATATTTATTATATAGTATTCAAATTTAAGGAAATAAAGTAGACTGACAACAATTTTTAAATATAAAAATACTTCTTTAAAATGGAAATTCCGGCTATATTAAGTAAAATGTAATATTCATCTAGGATTTCACTAATCATAATTAATTACTAGTATTTTAAATGCTAAAATATGTCATTTATTACACTGGTATATCAGACAAGCATTATTGTTACATTAATGATCCATGGATTTTACTCTAGCATACCTATCTATTAGTAAAAGTTAAATTAATAGTTAACTTTCGATTTTTAGCCTATGGCTTTATCGTGCCGAGTAAACTGCTCTGCTGACGTAAGTATATTATGTAGACAAAGAGAAACAGTAATAAATAACATTCACTTGCATCGCGCAGAGTGATAAAAAACAGTGACAGTATTTTCGAATGCATTTAATTTGCAAAAAATATATAGTCGCTTAATCGAAAAACATAATCTGCATATAAATTGACATCAAACTGTATTTTTATTTATCTCTTCGTTGGGATACTGTCTGATGTATCCACAGTGCAGTAAGAAACACTGTGGATACATCAGATACATCAGACGTTCTGGGATCAGATTTTTATAAAGACATAATATGGACATTATAGACCAGGGTCACTAATTTTTGAAACCAAAAAAAAAAAAATAGTAGAATGAAACCCATTGGAAAAGGAAGAGAGTATAACAAAAACCAAAGGAAAAATAATTTACGGGCGATCTGAGGTCGGGAAGTGGAGGGGTGAGTTTTTAAGGATAAATCGATTTACGAAGATTTTAATCGAAGCGGTTTATCTCGATTTGCGGCAAAACTACCAGTCCTATGAAAAAAAGTTAAGTGACCAAGTTGTAGGTAATAAAAAGGTCTACAACTTTTGTATTTACACTTTTTTCACATAACGTCAAAATTTATGTGAAAAATTGAAATAATAAAATTTTTGTTTTTTTATTTTTTTATTTTTATCGGTTACAAAAAAATTTTTTTAAAGAAAATAAAACTTACCTTTTTATGTCCCAAACACACTGTAATTTTTTTGTTTTAGAATATTTATTTGTTCACCTTATTTTGCCTTAATATTGAAAAAGCACCCTAATTTTCAATGGAAAATTATCGCGTCGAAACGCTTTTTGTTCGTTGAAATCTCTACTTTCTGATGGTGTAAAATATATATATATATATATATTACTATGATATATGTTCTCAGAAAATGCAAAGAAACGAAAAAATACTCGATCCGATTTTTTTTTAATCATTATGTATTATTTTGAGCTATTAATTAAAATTTACACATTAGTTACTCGAAAAACTTAAGATTCCATATTACATTGATAAACAAAAAAATTAAAAATCTATAAAACATAAAAATTGCAAAAAACATGCGAAAATAGTTGTTCTAAATATTAAAGATTTAAAGGGGATTTCATCTTAAAAATGTGATTGCTGCAATTTTTCAGTAAAAAAGTTGATTTATCAAATTCTAATTACATTTATGTCAAAGAAAATCTAATAATATATAAATATACATGGGTGTCTTCATAGATATAGAGGGTGCGTTTGACAAGATCACCTTTCCTAAAATCACAGCGGCCCTAACACATAGGAACGGTCCTCATACTGTGAGCAGCTGGATATCTAACATGCTCTCTAAAAGAGCATTACAAATCAGTGCAGGAGACACTGTCATAAGAGGACTGGTTGCGAAATGCTGTCCGCAGGGAGGTGTTTTATCACCACTGCTATGGAATCTGGTTCTTGACAGCCTCCTAAACCACCTCAACGTGGAAGGATTCTACACAATTGCATACGCAGATGACTTAACGATACTGCTTAATGGAAAATTCGAAGGAGCTCTCTGTCAGAGAATGCAGATGGCCCTAAGAATAATCGAAAATTGGTGTGAGGAGTATGCCCTATCCGTCAACCCCAGGAAGACGGAAATGGTACTCTTTACAAGGAAAAGAAAACTGGAGCCAATGAGAGCACCTGTTCTCCTAAACACAGCACTAAATTTTGCACCACAGGTGAAATACTTGGGGGTAACTTTCGATGCTAAATTAAATTGGAATCATCACCTCGAAAGAAGAATAAATAAGGCCTACATATCATACCGTAGGGAAAACCTGGGGAATGAAACCCAGGGTGGTCCTGTGGATTTACACTGTTATCATAAGACCAATGTTGGCCTATGGGGCTATTGTCTGGTGGCCCAAGAGTCAACAAATAACAGCAAAACTCAAGCTAGGCCAGGTACAAAGAGTTGCCTGTCTGAGCATAACCGGAGCCATGCGAACAACACCAACGAGAGCAATGGAGATAATGCTGTGTCTTCCACCACTAGACCTACATCTAGAAGAAGTGGCTCTGACTACCATGACTCGCCTTAAATCTGTTGGCATACTACCAAATGCAAGCTGTGGCCAAACCAGAAGCCGCCTGTGGACTGAGGCTGTCAGAAAGATACCCCTTTTACGAGGCCGGCGTATCAAAGAAAAAGGATGGAGCAGGCTGTGGTAGATAGTAGACAATCACTACTGGCCCTGAAAAATTATAAAATAACTAAAGGATCAACATGGGAATGTCACCAAGCACTTGTGAGAGCATGTCAGATGAATAACATCTGCCTGTGCTGGGTCAAAGGACACTCACAATGCAACGGCAATATAGAAGCTGACAAACTGGCCAAGAAGGCAGCCAACCTGAGTATCCTTGGGCCTGGTTTTTCAAGTACGCTACCAGTTGCAGCGAAACTTCAATTAATAAAGGAAAACACCTACATAAAATTTAAGACGTTATGGGATGAAACAAGTAGCTGTCAGCTGGCCAGAAATCTCTTGAGATATCCCAGCGAAGAGACGGCGAGGAACTATCTGGCAATGTCCAGGGGTAAACTGCGATTTGTTACAGGAATCCTAACCGGACACTGCCCGGTAAGGAAACACCTCTATAACATGAGACAAAGTGACACACCCATCTGCAGAGGATGTGAACAAGAAGATGAAATGATCGAGCATGTACTTTGCGAATGTCCCGCCGTGTCATCGACCAGAGAATCCATATTGGGGGAACGTTGGCCTTCTATGGCCCATTTGAGGGAAATGCCCCTGGGTAACATCATCACCTTTTGTACAACATTGGGCTGGTCGATGACCTAGGGAGACATTTCCCTCACGTAGGAAGCACAAGGGGCCCAATGGGGCCTAAGTGCAGCGGATCTCGATCCGCACTCCGGACATATTTCAGATTCCAGAAATATACATGAAATCGTACTATTGAATTTAGATACTTTATACTGATTACGTTATTCATTATAATATTTTTAAATACATTAATCTTGTTATTTATAAATACCTTATCCTGAATTCTAATCACTTATCTATTAGTTTTTGTCCCTTTGATGGCATTTCTTCATCGTTAAATTCGACAAACCTTCCCAATTCTAGTAGATCTTCGAAATCTTCAAGACCATCACCGTCTTCTACTCCAATATTATTTCCAGTCTGCATTGGTTCTTCATCCATAATTTCATCTGAATCATTAACTTCCTCGTAGGTTTTTTCTTCCACATTGGAGCATTTTTCAGAACCATGACAAAACCATGACATTGAGCATAAATTTGTGTATTTTAAACCATGTTTTCGGCAGCCACATTTTACATACAGTTACGTACAGTTTCACAGCTGCAGCAAATAGTTTTGAGCAATATTTCCGGAATTAATTCCTTTTCTGTAAATTTGGGCATAATGCCACGTTGATGTTGCTTCCAGCCCAAATCTGTTGCTGTCAGTTCGTTACCCAGTCAAGTTTGAAGCTGATAATAGCCCTGTAACAATGTTGTTCAGCTGCGCCTTCTGTGGGTTGGAGATTTGCCAATATGAAAGATGAGTTAATTTTTGCCAATTGATATTTTCGAAATCTTAATTGATTCAGTGTTATATTATCATTTTTACATTTATAAATAATAGATTTGATTAATTGTAATCCATTTTTTTCGATGTCTTCTTTGTTTGCATCTTTTTTATAAAAAATCGGATTCGAGTTCTTTTCGTTTCTTTGCAATTTCTGAGAACATTTACCATAGTAATGTATTTTTTTACACCATGAGAAAGTAGAGATTTCAAGGAACAAAAAGCCCACCGACTTTTTTAAAAAAGCAGATATTTTGGCGCGAGAATTTTCGATTGAGAATTAGGGTGCTTTTTCGATATTAAGTCATAATAAGGTGAAAAAATAAATATTTTAAATCAAAAAAATTACAATGTGTTTGGGACATAAAAAGGTAAGTTTTCACCTTTTAAGCAAGTTCTTTTTAAAAAAATTAGTTTTTACAGTAGCTAAAAATAAAAAACCAAAAACTTGGTTATTTGAATTTTTCACATAAATTTTGAGGTTATGTGAAAAAAGTGTAAATACAAGAGTTGTAGATCTTTTTATTACCTATAACTTTGCCATTTATGTTTTTTCCATAGGACTTTGCCTTACCTTTGCCGGAAATCGAGATAAACCGTTTTTTACCCTTAGAAACTCACCCACTTCCACTTCCCGACCTCAGATCGCCCTAAATTATTTTTCCTTTCATTTTTGTTATATTCTCTTCCTTTTCCAGTGTGTTTTATCCTACTATTATTTTTTTTCACTTTTTACCATTATCAAAGGCTTCAGCCCTGGTCTAATAAGTCATTAATGCTTTACTTTAAACTGTCGTAAGTAATCTTACTTTTTGTTCTCTTCCTTCTAGATATTAAGAACATTAATGATTTTGATCGTATTTTTATTTCTAGACATCTACAAAATACTACAAAGGTATAGAAAAAATTATTAAATATATTTTTTCTTATTTAGAGCAGCCAGAACCACGTTTTATTTTCTCAAAAAATCATTGATCGGAAATTTTATTTTTAACGTAATATTATGTTATTCTTTTTATTGTACATAGTCTTTATTTCAACTGTTTCTATTTTTTTATTAATAGTTTCAATTTATTATTTATTTTTTTAATTGATGTAAAGGCCATCAGCGTTGCATTGAGCAAATTAGACAGCCTACTGTAGATTCTTCAAAATCTGATAGCCGAACAACTTTTATCGTCTTGTTCGGCTTTTTAAAATTCAAATATTGGCACGTGTTTCAAGTAAAAGCGAAGATGGGCTTCTCCTGTAGGCGCGGCTTGTGTAGCTATGAATTAGCATTTGGCAAGTATGAAATCCATTGCAATAAACTATTGTATTACCTGTGCCAAATATATGCACTCCAACAACTTACGAACGTTTTTAATACAGCCGGTAGCTATAGTTCTGTATTCGCTGAAAGGTCCCCGCAATTTAATAATTCGTAATGCTTTTGTAGTCCATTCTAAACATGTTTTGGTTTGTTACCACTCAAGATTTTGGCCAGTTATTTTTTTAGTACTTTAAAGCCCATATTATAGGGATATTACATTATGTGCTACATTACAAAATATTATATGCTTTTAATTACAAATCTGGCTGCAGTTTAAGTTTTGATAACTATATCCACGATCCCTGTATTAATTAGAAAATACTTGGTATATTAAAAGTGAGGGAGGGGAGGCATAATGTAAAAAATAGGGCCCTGGCACTCTATAAATTTTATATTTATGCAGAAAATATTCAAAAATTCTATTAAACATGTTAATATACTAAATAGTAAATACGTATTAGAAGAAACTACACCAGAACTTTTTTCTAAATTTATGGAAGGTCAATTTGCAGTCAAGCAGTCAAACATGCCTTTTACATCAGTTGGTACAGATCAAGCATTGGAGCAGACAATCAACAGATCAAAGAAAAGCTCGTCAGGAATTATTGGATCTACTCGTAAAAAATATTTTGTAGCTGCCTGGGACCTTGTTCATCATAAAATTTTGACAATATCCAACCTTCACAAAGAAAAGACGTTTTTAGAAAATGACAATTATGAATTAAAAACCCATCATGAGTACCACATAGGAAAAATTATGGGCTGACGCTTTACTTAAAATGATGACATTTATAACCGACAGATTATATCCATTTAAGGAAGGGAACCAGCGGCTACGAAATATTGTAACACAAGAATGCCCTTCTGCCGAAACTACAAAAGCGTTGTTAGATGTGTTTCAAACTGGCTGGCGGATGTATGAAACTTTTCAAAAAGAGAGATTTAAATAATTTACCAAACCAATTTCTCAATGTATTAGCAGGGCAAAATTACCACCATTTAAAACATCTGCCCCTGATGTCAAACAAAAACAGTCCAAGGCCTCTGGTAAAAATAACTACGAGTGTCGACGTATCTTTGACTTAGCTAGAGAAAGAAATTATGATATAAAGTCATTGTTAGCATTTGAATTGACGTATGAGAACATCTTTTTGAAGAGGAAGATGTCCTAAAAAAAGAACCCAACAAATCCAGTATTTTAGAGGAGTTCTACAAAACTCTTGGTGACGAAAATTTCACATTATAAGGAAACAATGATAAAGGACCCCGCACCAAATACATGGGAAAATGGATTTCGGTAAAATTCTTATTAACTGGGGGGAATAAATTCGTTATTTGATGCTGAAAAAAGTTCCCGATACAACTTGGGTCTGAAAATCCCAGTGTAAAAAGTTACAAGCTTATCAAAATCGGCTATTTTCTGTTAATTAACCAAAAACGTGCAATATGTATGGACCCCTGGTAACTGGGTGGAGTAGGGGGTTGAGTTTGGTACGTCTGAATAGTTTTTTCAAAAATATTGAACCCCTATTTTTTTGTTTTCTGATACGACGCATATTTTTTTAAATATTTGACCGTCCCGGGACTTTTGCTTCCGCTTTATTATTTTTAGACCGTCGATTTGAGCGACATGTAGCCGGTATACAAAAAAAAATTTGGGACAAAACGTTCTTATTTTTCATCGTAGAATCGGAATCTGCAATAAAAGTTAGGGGTTGCCATTTAAAATTCGGGAGTTACCCCCACCCCCACCCCAGTGGGTGGAGTGGGGGGATTGAGTTTGGTATGTCTGAATAGTTTTTTCAAAAATATTGAACGGGGTGTGGGGTCCTTTTGTTTAATGGTAGATGTTATGATGGGACTGTAAAGCTAAAGATTTAGCTACTGTGAAGCTAAAGATTTAGCTACTGAATTTTATAACCTTATTAGCAGAACACTAAAGGGAAGGCTCAATAGGGTAGACTTTGTATTCGATAGTTATTAAGAACTATCACCGAAAACAGGAGAAAGGCTACGAAGATATAATGACGAGTGTATTTGTGTTCATGAAATTACAGAAGATGTTTCTTTACCTGTTCAAGAAAAAAGTTTTGGGGCTCTACTGAAAATAAAATTTTGCTTCAATCCTTTCTGCGCTCATTTATTAAAATTATACCGCAAGAACAATTCTTGCAAAACATTTAATGATCTGAGATATTGGATTTATCATCACCAAAAGTCCATCTCTCTAGAAAAGTTACCACCCACTACTTCAAGTATTATATTTCATATTTTGCGGGCTTTCTATATTGTTTACAATCAAACTCATTGTTTGGAGAGAACACAAAGTCTTCTTGATCCCCTTGTTTTTGGATACAAAATCGAGAACGGTTGCCTCTTACCAAAGTCTGTAACGAACCTTTTTCCTCCAACTGAAGAGCTTGTACCAAGCTGCAATTGTTCGGAATGTTCACGGCAAAATAGTTGCGGCTGTAGAGTTGTTCAGTTGGCGTGTTGCTCCTTTTATAATAGTCAAATATTACACCAGTGCACTAATCCCTGCAATGAATAAATCCAAATCTGTTTAAATAACTGAAACATATAATTATGTATTGCATAATTATGTATGCATTTTTTTATTAAAAATTTGGACCACCCTGTAATAAGAAATTATCTTACTCATATATTGTCAACTCCAATTTACAATGACAAAACATTAAAAGCTATAACTTAAGTAAATAAAAAACTTTTATGTGTCAAACCATTATAATTCCCTAGTTTTAGCAGTAATAAGGTGACCACCCTGTATAAAAACTTAACTGGCCATTTTTGGGCCTGATAACCAAAAGATTCTTAATACGTACACCTGAGACAACACAATTCCGCAAAAACATAGCGGGGACCTCTCAAAAACACAGGATCTTCTCTAGCGTGTGTACTATTTCCACGACGAGAGTGAATAAAAAATGTAAATAACTGTTGTTAATAATTACCACTTACATTTCAATTACCTCATCAGTTACATACAATACCAGAAGAAATCAATATGCTGTACCTGTAATGACAAAGACAATTGGACGGATTGGATGCTTTAAAAAAGTATATATTGGAGAATCCTAGAATGTTTGTATACTCGATTTCGGAAATAAATGAGAATGATTCATATCTACTGTCTTCGTCTTCCGCAGTTTAAACAAACCCACTGCCCAAACGCTGTGTGGGTTTATTTCCGAAACTGAATATAAATTATATTATTGACCCAAAAAAGAACTAAAAATTATGAATGCGTTTATAAAAAAAATACTAATACTTACCAAAGTTGTATTATATTTTCTTTTTTTCTATTTTATCCTTCCTCGTTTATTCAATTATATCCCTAAATGTTATGTTGTACAATATTATATTATTTTTGTAATTATAATTTTGTGGTTACGATTTTGCGATATTAAAAATATTAAGAATAATATTTTTAATATCGCAAAATTGTAACCACAAAATGTTAATCCAAAACAAGTGTTAGGTCACTCATTGGAATGGAATATTTGTTTACAATGTAACATACTGTGATAAACCTCTCAAATGTAAAATAATTAATTATATAAAAACTATATATCATAAATATTCGCTTTTTGTTATTTTTTGTCTCCGGAATTGTAATTATTAGCACGTTTCCTGTGCCTCGAATGTCATTTATAGATATTTTTCTTAGTTCAATTGGCCTACAAGCCCCAGCCAATCCAATTAATTATCAAACAGTCAAACACACCTAAAAAATATCATGTAACATAAAAAGCAATTAAGACTATTAGCTTATTACGTTCCACATTAATTATTCCTCATCTGGAGCTACTAGGTATTAGAAACCTACTTAAATCACTTATTATAAAGACGGCTGACTGCTTTTTCGCCTGGTAACTCACATTTTGTTTTTTTTAAAGCAATCAACTTTTGAAATTTGCTAATGTCGATGGTATTTTTAAACGTAACTGTATACGATTGTATAGCTATAATGATTTGAATGAATCTTTGTTCAAATTCTTAGCCTTATAGTACCGGACGTAGCGTCACTTTTTAACAAGTCATTTGTTCCAGTCTGAATTTTTAACCATTTATAGTTCCTATATTATTAATAAGGTAACTGACCGTCAGACCGCGCGACCGCGGGGGTGGACTTGTGGGAAATTTTTTTACAAAATCATTTGATCCACGCTGAAAATTGTTCATTTTGCATATTTACTATCTATATTTTGTAAAAATAATCGTCAGACGCCGGTATGCGCGTGGAATGGTCGTCAGCTATGCATAAGTAGCTGTCGTAAAATTCTGAAAATAAAGTCACAGTATCCAATCTGAAACTGATTAAGATGATGATATGTGACTTATATATATATATATATATATATATATATATATATATATATATATATATATATATATATATATATATATATATATATATATATATATATATATATATATATATATATATATATATATATATATATATATATATCTTCTATATATCTTCTGGCCTATCTATAATATGAATATGTATCTACTTATATTTATTTAGATATTTTAAGGATAACAGATGGTGCAAAAAGTACAGGACTTAAGAAAGTTGCACCCATAATTAGCATATATGAATTTAAAATGAAGCGCTGTATTACATAATTCACAAATATTTAAAACTTATTAGAATAGAAATTTTACATATTTGGCAAGAATAAGTAATATAACCTTGGCATTGATGCTTTCAACGTTAACGTGAATTTTGGACAAAACAGTGTATTTCCTTGGACATGTGTGTTATTATATTCAATTATGTTCTAATGCAATTAATTATTAAGAATCCTAAATATTGAATATTGGATATTATTCATGATAGAAGAGTGGATCGAGCTTAAATAGAGATAGACTATACTCAAAAGTGGAAACACTATGGTTTCACCCTGTAGTTTTTACCACTAATACATATTATATTTCAAATGTTGTACAAGGACACAAGTTCAACGTACGTTCTTTTCCATCTTTATGTATCACGGTTCATTAAGGTTGATTATAGTCTGAGATCCGGTATTAGAAATATATACCCTCATGTGTTATTTGACTATGACAAAGATTATATGTTAGATAATATATACAAAATACACAAGTCACAAATCACACATAAAGTATATATATATATATATATATATATATATATATATATATATATATATATATATATATATATATATATATATATATATATATATATATATATATATATATATATATATATATATATATATATATATATATATATATATATATATATATATATATATATATATATATATATATATATATATAATATATATATATATATATATATATATATATATATATACATATATATATATATATATATATATATATATATATATATATATATATATATATATATATATATATATATATATATATATATATATATATATATATATATATATATATATATATATATATATATATATATATATATATATATATATATATATTATATATATATATATATATATATATATATATATATATATATATATATATATATTATATATATATATATATATATATATATATATTTATATATATATATATATATATATATATATATATATATATATATATATATATATATATATATATATATATATATATATATATATATATATATATATATATATATATATATATATATATATATATATATATATATATATATATATATATATATATATATATATATATATATATATATATATATATATATATATATATATATATATATATATATATATATATATATATATATATATATATTTATATATATATATATATATATATATATATATATATATATATATATATATATATATATATACTTTATGTGTGATTTGTGACTTGTGTATTTTGTATATATTATCTAACATATAATCTTTGTCATAGTCAAATAACACATGAGGGTATATATTTCTAATACCGGATCTCAGACTATAATCAACCTTAATGAACCGTGATACATAAAGATGGAAAAGAACGTACGTTGAACTTGTGTCCTTGTACAACATTTGAAATATAATATGTATTAGTGGTAAAAACTACAGGGTGAAACCATAGTGTTTCCACTTTTGAGTATAGTCTATCTCTATTTAAGCTCGATCCACTCTTCTATCATGAATAATATCCAATATTCAATATTTAGGATTCTTAATAATTAATTGCATTAGAACATAATTGAATATAATAACACACATGTCCAAGGAAATACACTGTTTTGTCCAAAATTCACGTTAACGTTGAAAGCATCAATGCCAAGGTTATATTACTTATTCTTGCCAAATATGTAAAATTTCTATTCTAATAAGTTTTAAATATTTGTGAATTATGTAATACAGCGCTTCATTTAAATTCATATATGCTAATTATGGGTGCAACTTTCTTAAGTCCTGTACTTTTTGCACCATCTGTTATCCTTAAAATATCTAAATAAATATAAGTAGATACATATTCATATTATAGATAGGCCAGAAGATATATAGAAGATATATATATATATATATATATATATATATATATATATATATATATATATATATATATATATATATATATATATATATATATATATATATATATATATATATTAGCTTTGAAATTCTTTGCTATTCATATTTATTTTGTGAAAAATAATCTTGGGTTTGTAGCATTTCATTACATAGAAATAAGCAAATAGACGAATAAGAAAGAAAACACACTTACCAGTGCTATATCTGGACACACATACGGAAATGAACCACTATACACATGAAAACGAACCACTTAGAAGTTGTACAAGTTCTTTCACCTTTCTTGAGGATCTTCAGAGCAGTATACGATTTATTTCATTGATCATTCATACTTGAATTTAAAATACCAATACTCCAACACTTGCAGTGACGTTTTATGACATTAGTTTTTGACGGAACTCATTCTTAGAATACACAAACCTAGTCTATTATTTATATTTGTTCTATTTGAACATATTATATATAAAAGCATTAGGCATACAGTTATAGAACAAATATATGAAATAAATCGTATACTGCTCTGAAGATCCTCAAGAAAGGTGAAAGAACTTGTACAACTTCTAAGTGGTTCGTTTTCATGTGTATAGTGGTTCATTTCCGTATGTGTGTCCAGATATAGCACTGGTAAGTGTGTTTTCTTTCTTATTCGTCTATTTGCTTCTTTCTATGTAATGAAATGCTACAAACCCAAGATTACTTTTCACAAAATAAATATGAATAGCAAAGAATTTCAAAGCTAATAAATATATCCAGGGTGAAAATTGGATTTTTTTCGAGAATTTTCGAAGAAACAATTAATACATACAACCAACAAATGATTTTAGTTTTGACTAAGCAAGCAATTTCTGTATCACTCCCTCTTTGAATGCTTCAGAACTCTATTGTATATATAATTCAATATTTTCCCGCATATAGTTGGAAAAAGTAGTTGTTTTTCAATAGGTTCAACAAGATTTTATGCATTTTAAAGTTTAACATCTTCTGGATAACTGTATGCCTAATGCTTTTATATATAATATGTTCAAATAGAACAAATATAAATAGTAGACTAGGTTTGTGTATTCTAAGAATGAGTTCCGTCAAAAACTAATGTCATAAAACGTCACTGCAAGTGTTGGAGTATTGGTATTTTAAATTCAAGTATGAATGATCAATGAAATAAATCGTATACTGCTCTGAAGATCCTCAAGAAAGGTGAAAGAACTTGTACAACTTCTAAGTGGTTCGTTTTCATGTGTATAGTGGTTCATTTCCGTATGTGTGTCCAGATATAGCACTGGTAAGTGTGTTTTCTTTCTTATTCGTCTATTTGCTTATTTCTATGTAATGAAATGCTACAAACCCAAGATTACTTTTCACAAAATATATATATATATATATATATATATATATATATATATATATATATATATATATATATATATATATATATATATATATATATATATATATATATATATATATATATATATATATATATATATATATATATATATATATATATATTAGCTTTGCTATTCATGTTTGTTTTGTGAAAAGTAATCTTGGGTTTGTAGCATTTCATTACATAGAGAAAAAAGCAAATAGACGAATAATAAGGAAGATACACTTACCAGTGCTATATCTGGACATACACACGGAAACGAACCACTTAGAAGTTGTACAAGTTCTTTCACCTTCATTGAGGATCTTCAGAGCAGTGTACGATTTGTTTCATTGATCATTTATACTTGAATTTAAAATATTAATACTCCAACATTTGCAGTGACGTTTTATGACATCAGTTTTTGACGGAAGTCAAATTCTTAGAATACACAAACCTAGTCTACTATTTATATTTGTTCTATTTGAACATATTGTATATAAAAGCATTTGGCATACAGTTATCCAGAAGATGTTGAACTTTAATAAGCATAAAATCTTGTTGACCTTATTGAAAACAACTACTTCCTCCAGCTATGTGCTAGAGAATATTGAATTACATATACAATAGAGTTCTGAAGCATTCAAAAAGGGAGTGATACATAAATTGCTTGCTTAGTCAAAACTAAAATCATTTGTTAGTCTTATGTATTAATTGTTTTTTCGAAAATTCAAAAAATTCTCTCTCCCTCTCTCTCTCTCTCTCTATATATATATATATATATATATATATATATATATATATATATATATATATATATATATATATATATATATATATATATATATATATATATATATATATATATATATGTATATATATATATATATATATATATATATATATATATATATATATATATATATATATATATATATATATATATATAATGTTATTTTTGTACTGAGTAATTTTATTTTATTAATTGATATTATTGAAAATTTTATTTATACCTTTTTCTATACCTATTATGCTATGGTTATGTTTAGTTAATCAATATACCTGTTTAATTAAAGTTCTATTGGTTTATTATCTCCAACTTGGATACAATTAAAATAGTTGTTTATGTTATGATGTTACCATTATCACTGTGAGTAGTTTCCACATTCACCAAATCACTAAACACTACGCTCGATGCATAATCAGCTAACGATGTTATCATGATCAGCAGATATTTAAAACTAAAGCTATCCTAAAACTAAAGCCTGTCACGGTTCTACGAACCATGATGTTACGGTTTTTGATGAATCTGTATGGAACATAAGGTTTGAGAAAAATGCCATAAGTAGAAATCATCAGTAACAAGAATTTCTTTGAAACTTAAACCAAGTGGACATATTATATGTTATTATGTTATACAAGAACTAAATTCACAAAACCGATAGGGGCCCATGGTCCCCAATGGCACGTAATTTTGTTCGAATTGTTCCTACAATCCTCTGGGCGACGATTAGGTCCACGAATTTTCTGGAATATTCTGGTACTTAAATGTGCTTCATTTTGGGCTTCCCAACCCTTATCATACACTTTCCTGCTTAGTAGTGCCCAAAATTTCTCACACGGGCTCGCCTGGGGAAAGTTGTGGGGAGTTGGGGAGAAAGTTGTCGTTCCTAGCAACATCTGGGGATTCTGTTTAACTGAGCGGTGCTGTATTTGGGACACTTCCTTTTTTTTCGATGTTTCAATCCGTTTTAGCCAAAGTCCGCCAATTGATATTATGCGCAACTTCAAATCGGCGGCCTAATTTGCCAGTGGACGTCCCCCCGTCTCGACTTTGGCGAGTTTGGAGCAGTTTGAATGAGTCTCTTTACTTCATTTGGGGCCAAAACTTGAGGTCGTCTACATTTAGTAGGTCAATTCATACTGGTATACCTTTGGTATGGTATACCATTTGTATACCTTCTTCGCATTCCTTAATTATATGGTAAATGGTTGACAGTCTAATATTTTGGTACTGGATAGGGCTGGAACCTTTGATGTAACTATAACACTCGGAGTAGTTTCCACTTTCACTTCGCTCGACGCGCGTTTCGCCAACCAAGTTGGCATCATCCGGAGACGATTAAAACTAATCTTAAACTACAAAATCTACCATATTTATACTATTTTCATGGTGACGTCACTAATGATATCACCGTGAAATTTACGCGTGACTAATCACGCTTCAATCATCGGTTGCTAAGCAACGCGTAAAGCGAGCTATACGGGATAGGTCCCTTGTCGCTATTCATACTACTTTTACATTTTACAATTTCTATGCTCTCAAATGCATCCAACTGTCTATTATTGGTCACATTTCTAACTAATCTTAAATTACTAATATCTATTCTATGATTGTTGTCAAAAGCATGTTGTGCAACACTAGACTTATCTATTCTTCCATATTTTAGATGAGCCATATGCTCTTTAAATCTGGTGTTAATTGATCGTCTCGTTTGTCCAACATATTTTCGATCACAATCATTACAACTAATTTCGTAAATCCCAGACCATCATTTGGAACAATTTTATCCTTTGAATTGTCTAAAAGTTGTTGTAATTTGTTACTCGACGAATGAATCGCTGTTATACCCACGTTTTTGAAGACCTTACTCAAACCACGAGTAAACCGGGGTTCGTACGGAATGGATACATATTTTGAAAGGTCGTAGAATTACGAAGTGTGTCCTTAAATGTACGCTTCCTAATTAGTTTTTCAACTATATCTCTAGGATAACCATTACTCACAGCTATATCTTTAATTAATACTTTTTCTTTTTCAAACCTCTCATTACTGAGAGGGAAACTTAGTAAACGATGGACAAGAAAATTAAAACTTGCCATTTTATGTTGATAGCAGTGGTGAGAGTCATTAGGAATATATCTGATCGTACCTTTTCTATATATATCAAATTCTAACCTATTGTCACTATTTTTAATTACTAATACATCTAAAAATGGAAGTTTTCCATTATTTCCTAGTTCATAGGCGAAACGCGCGTCGAGCGAAGTGAAAGTGTTTTGGTGTTTGTAACTACTCCCACTGTTAATATTTTGGTGTCGAAAAATGTTAACAATCTCGCGTTTATGCACTTTTCCAACTAAATTATAGATAGATTTTCGGATTTCTGTCTTGTATGACATCTTGCAAAAGTATTTCTGACAAATCTGACATGTCACAATCATACCTAACCAACAATCGAGCTTGTTCTCTATCTCAGTGATAACTATACTGTATCCAACGAGAGAATGGACTTGCACTCGAGCGAAAATTCGTCTATTTTGGTCAGATCTCCGCCCCTTAGAACATTAGTTCAACGCCCTCAACGTCTTAATTGACTTAGCAGGTAGCCAGGGCCGGCGCCTGGGTCCGATACCTACCTGGTACCTAATTATATAAAGTACCTACTACTGCCTACCTATACACAGTTTGTATTTGTAGTCTCGCAAGTACCTACTTACGAATTTATTTCATCGAATGACGGTCCTGCGTAGCTCGTTACAGAGCCCCTCCTCTTTAGTCGCCGATGCGCAAAGCAAGTTTATTCTCTCGTGGGATAGAGTATAGATTAATCTTTGTTTAGCAATATTTTAATATTTGCCAGTTATTAATATTAAACCCAAGAAAAACTATCTGGCTTTTTGCAAATATGTGTAAATATATGTAATTAAGATGCTATTAAAATTTCAGCGTGAATCAATCACTTATTTTCACATTTTAGGAAATAAAACTGGAGTATTGTGGTTTAATGTCGACCCCTGCAAAGGTGTCTGCTTTTTTTTACTCAAAACCAACTTAACTTTCGAATATTACTTGTTGGCTTCTGAATCAAACACTTTTTTTGGCACATTTTTTTACACCTTTCGCAGTACCTGGCTTTACCACATAGGTCATCGGGGGTAATCAGCTCTTCGACTATAGGTCAAACAGGGATCATCAGCTCTCCGACTATAACACAAAATATTGATAAAAAAAAGTGGATTCTTACATCATGGTACATAAAAAAAAAGCATTTAGATTTTGATCCTTATTCATATACATTACTTGCAATAATAACGGTGGTTTATATTAGTAATATTCGTCTGTCCATAATACAATACTTAATTAGTGCTGCAAATCCCATTTCTGTCTTGACAAATTCATAAAAACTCTGTGGTAAAATTTAATTGCTTCTATTCTTACTAAACTTATTAAACCACTCTTTTTTAACTTTTGGCTAATTCGGATTTTGTATTCTCATTATTTCCTCATTTTTGAAAGTGGAAGAGATGAGATGGTGAAGATTTTTTGAGCTGGCAAAGGAACAATATTTGTGTTGTGAGACAAATAACTATTTATATTTTAATTAAGCCAGTAGTTATTTTGTGGGTTGTACGTACGCTTTCTAATACCTAGTTTAATGATATGCCATTTTACATGAATGTATATTTTAGAGATTCACATTCACTTTTTTGTGGTTCTTACTTTCTGTGACGCATATCATTTCGTATTACTACATGTATTTTATCACTATCTACAGATTTATTCATTTATATGATATTTCGTAAACATCTGTTCTTTAAAAACCGTGTACATATATATTTTTCATTTTAAAGAAATTGCTTTACGAATTTAGATTATGAAATGTCTTACTAATTGGCATACTGATTTCTATAAATAATGTATATCGCGGAAGGTAACATTTTATTTCACTAACATAACCTTGATGATTGGAATACTCTTTACTCGGTAGCTAATCGGGTAAACTTGGATCGCGAATTTGAAAGACACTATTCATAATTCTCTTATGAGTAGTATGATGAAATATTTACAATGGCCACGGGCTTCTCAGACTGAAGTAGGTAGGGGAGGTCGGGCAGTATTTTAAAGTAAACCAATCTACAATCCAGAATGTTGTAAATAAGGTATAAGCAGGAACGTGTTTAGGAATATTTGCATATCTGCTATCCATAAGTTCGGAACCGATCTGCAACTTCAACAACTTTTGGGAAACCCTATTGACAATATTATAATAAACGAAAAGTGGGGAATATACGAAATTAGCATAAATTGTAAGATATGTTCAATAATTCTGATTTAAGAAGCACATGGCTCATTTAAAATATGAGGAACAGCTTTTAAAATCGGCCAAACAACAAATACAAATAGTTTGATTAGTTAGAATTGTTGTTTACAGCAGGGATCTCAATACTTATTAGAAGGCATAGAAAAATCAAAGTGGGAAAAACCAAAGTTTGTAGAAAAATCCCGAATTCAGCAAATTATTTATAAAGCAAAAATCTGCAGGGAGGTAAACCGGCGAAATACCGATCCATGCCATCAATATTGTCATCATCATGCCATGACATCAAAGTCCATGCCATCAATATTGGCGTGCACGCGATCAGTGACTGCACGAAGCAAAGACATGCGATTACGTTTTGCTGCGTTTTATTTGCATATAATATTATAGATAAACCCCTATGTAACGAAATGTCACTGGATATTATATTGATCACGTGCACGCCAACATTGATGGTATGGACTTTAGTATAAACTTCTGTGTGTAGATATGTTGGTGTGTTGAAATTGACCTTCTAAATGGCTGAACTGATTTTTATGAAATTTTGTGTATATGATTAAGTTGATTGTAGAATAGTTTTTTAGATTCACAATTTGATCCGATAGAAAATAAAATATTATAATTCATTTAAATATCTATCAATTAGGATTGTTACCGGGGCATTCGCCATTTAGTAGACGGATAAAACTAAACTTCTGTCATCTGATTACCGGTTGAATATTCGGAAATGAAACTAATAGGGAACATGACTAAAATATTAAGTATACAAATAAGGCTAAAAAATATTCGCGTAACGCTGTAATAAAACGGGTACTTCACAAAAAAATAAGATTTCTAATTCCGTGCAATCAGTGTGAAGGATCTAAACAGTGATAAAATTGACACGGCCCGAAACGGGCTGTGACGTCACAATATTTATTTTTTTACTGGGTAAATTAAATTTTATTAATTGATATTATTGAAAATTTTATATGTACCTTTTTATATCTCTTATGCTCCGGCTATCTTCAGTTAATCAGTATACCTATTTCATTTTCTCCGGAGTAGGATCTAGAAGGAAGCTGTGATAAACCATGCAATCCACAACACAAAGAAAGATAGTATATTTATATCAATTTAACACATTTATTTATAACAAATTCGATTATTACGATGCTATCGGTATATGATCAAATTGGATTATTGTTATATGGTGGCGACGAGAAAATGACAATAAATAAACTATTATAAAAAATTTATATCCGCTACTTAACCTAATATAAAATTATTGACATTTCTGACATTTGTAGAATTTTGAGGTATTCAAGTCCGAATTGGTTTCACTAAAATCTTATATCTATGAGCTCTATTTAAAAGTGTTCTTTTATTAAAGTTAATAATTGATAAATTTAGAAAAACTCTTGAAAAGTTTTGATCTCATTTTTCGAATGATATGATAAGGTATATTAACTTTGTCTAATGTTGCTTCTATACGCTTTTATTTTCACACAATCTCTGTTTCTTATTTTATGCCCTTATTTTATGGCCTTTCATTTTTTGCTCTCAAATTAGGTATTATTTTTCTCCCTTGGTTTCCACCCTTTTTGTTTTCCTGCTCTCCATTCATTTTTAGAATAAAGTCTACGCCGTGTCCTATTTTCTATACTAATGTCTATGCCATGCACACTATCTCATTTTAGTTATGGAGTTTAGTTATGTTTAGCATCTTTACACCTTCACTATGTCTACTATAAACTATATCTACTACACCTCCAGTATACATTCCTACTTCTTATTTAGTATATACATCATTTTCCCTTCTTTGATATATCTTAATACATACATATATAATTTTGCATTCGTAATCATTTCTGATAATATCTCATTTAATACCTACCAAATTGTCTTGTACAATACTTGAACGAGAAATCTCTACGCCAATTGATTTGTAACATAATTACAACTCAAATATAGTTCATCTATTAAGTATACAACATGATTATTTACAGATATACTTACTTATAATATCAACAACTCCTATTTTTCTACGTATGATACGTAAGAAATTTTGTATTCTAGTATGTGTATTATTCTAACATGATTTCAGGTTATGCTAAATCGTACAAAGTATTTTCTTCTTAATATACACACACACACACACACATATATATATACACATATATATATATATATATATATATATATATATATATATATATATATATATATATATATATATATATATATATATATATATATATATAAATACATACATACATACATACATACATACATGTAGTATTAATAATACTTTTAAATGATTATACAATACGTATTAACAAGAACCAAATACATCATAGCAAAATGACCGTTAACCCATGTCGTTTCATTTTATAATCCCCGAGAGCTAAATCTGTCTTTATATACCTAATAGTAGATGAATTAACAACCGAGAGTGAAAGCTTGGAATCAACAGACCAGCTGACTATGGTCTGGCCCACTTTTAACCTATGTTATCATACATATTTTATTACATGGTACATGGCGCTTAGTGAACCAATAGTTACGACGTAGAATTGGGTATACTATAAATTATACTGTCAATAGGGTTTCAAGAAAATAAATATATCGTAAATGTTACATGTTATATTTGGAATAATACCTATTTGACTTACATTGCGCGATGACGCTGCGGGCGTGGGTAGTGGTTCTTTGTGTACAAGAACGCCCACGGGTTTCTCTAGAATTACAAGAAGTCAGAGGAAACTGGCAGCAACCCAAAAACAAACAAACCAACATATTTAATGGGCTTACATCCAAACAATATAATCATAAATTGTTTTTTAAACACCTACAGCCGTATTTAGAGGTATAAGTATACCTACCTAGGTATACTAAGTTATATCTAGAGGAGATGATAATGCTGGTAGGTAAAAAGGGATAGAACATATTCAATCTCAGATCCTTACAGGAATATTTCGGCAACCGCATATTTGTGAGTTTGATTAATTGATTGAGTTTGATAAAAATTGGGAAATGTTGTCTATAACGCACTTCTCTACTAATTACCTTCCCTGTTAATTAACGATTTTAGTGAAACAATACATAAAGTGAAATATCCAATTCAAGACGCCATGTCATAAATGTCATTGGGGAACATTGAATTGTTTTTTCTTGTATCAGACAGGGTGCAAAGTTGATCATTTTGATCTAATAAAAACATTTTTCAAAACATGCTCTAATTGTTTTACATAAAAGTGAATAACTTATAGCAGGGTATGTGAAACATTTTGATCGAAATTTTTTATGATTTAACGCGAACTCACGGAAAATGTTTGTTCTGGTGAATAAACAAAATTTCTACCTCTAAAAATCTAAAAGGCTTAGTCTAAAATCTTAAGTCTAAAATTTCTACCTCCTAAATTGACCACAACCCCTTTTTTTCGCCATTTTGGGGTATTTTGGACATTTTTAGGGGAAGTTCGTCAAAAAAAAATTGCTATGTCCAGTTGTATTGGGAATTCAGAAACCAAACTGGAACCCTTTTATTGTCAATGTTTAAGGAGCTCTCAGTTGAAATTTGAAGTTAATCCGACCTCCCCCCTCCTCGCAATAGATATATATGTATACATAAATGCATGGGCAAATGCATACAACTTGCGTGACGACTAACTCGGGCAGTTTTCAACCGATTTAGCTGAAATTTGGACTAAAGGGGTAGTTCTTATGCCTTCAAAATTGCACTCCAAATTTCAAGTTAAAATATTAAATAATTTCCGAGAAATTCGAGTTTAAGTCAATTTTTTAGCTAATTTTTAAATTGAGATATCTCATGTCCTTTTCATCTGATTGACATCTGCTTGGCGGCAAAATGTAGGTATTTGCATATATTTTCACGTGGTATACGACATTCACGTTTTTATACGACATTAGCAATATGATACTATTATAGGTGATATATAGGTATATATATATATATATATATATATATATATATATATATATATATATATATATATATATATATATATATATATATATATATATATATATATATATATATATATATATTAACATAAAAGAATCATAAAATGTGCCTGTGAATGCAAATATGTATGTGTAAATACGTGTTAATGTGTTTTTATGTGTGTATGTAAGTAAGTGTTCGTGTATGTAAGTGTGTGTATGTAAGTGTGTGTGTATGTATGTATGTATGTGCGCGCGCGTGCCTTATTACGCGTACGTTAAAAAATCACATAATGGTCTATATAATATACTTGAACACGCCCAATATCCATCTTATAATAATAATAATAGAACACACATACCTACATGTAAATCCACGTGTATAATAATTATAGAATACTATAATAAATATGAGGGGTGCATATCTATCTCATATATACAATATATGGTCTCTCATCGTATACTTACACATACCTATAATAATAAGTATGTGTAAAAATTTTGTATATAAATAACGGATGAGAACATAGTCTAAGAAGATCTTCTCATCTTATGGATGAGAACTACTTTGTAAGGCTGATTGAAGTTTTTGGTACACCAGCTGTCAGTTTTTGTAAGAACACGTGTGGTCTTAGTGATCTCATCTCGTGCTTCAGTCTTTGTTTGACTAGCTTTAACGTTGCTCTTTTTAAATAATTATAAAAAAATTATCAATAATGGAAGCAGATTTACAGATTTGCATATTGTGTCCTGATGAACCGCAGCCAATCTTTGAAGATCGTAAACGACAGTAAAGCAAGAGGGTTTGAAAAAAATTCGCTCTATCGGTCGACAAGTAAAGGGTGATAATAAGTTTCGATTATTGCCAGCATCCTTGACGGAAAAGGATTTTCATTTTATGTTAAAAAAATATATAATTATATATATATACTTATATATATAATTATAAAATATTAAATATATAATTATATATAACTCTATTTTAACATAATATATGTTAAAAATAATAAAATTTATGTTAAAGTAGCTTTTTTACCTGTTTGTTTCTCGTGGTGATAAAAAATAACAGGCACTATATGTCTCTGCTCTTAAAATATGCCTAAACTTAAATACACACAATGAAAACACACATTTAAAAAGTCATCCAATAAGGATACACAAAACAATAAAAATAAACTAGTACAATACCCCGAAAATTAGAATAACAAAGTTTGTCAACTGTCACAGTTATAAAATACCATTTAATCTCATATGAGTCAGGTCATTTCCCGCTTTAATTGTACCCACGCTACGTCACGATGCAGCGCGGCCGAGGCGATAATTAGGTGGGGGTCGTCGGATATAGAGCTAAATGGGAAGTAACCGTCCTGTCTAGTTTTAAGTTCTTGGCAAATACCTACATTTTGACCCCAAGCAGATCTCAATCGGATGAAAAGGACATGAGATATCTCAATTTGAAAATTAGCTAAACAATTAGCTCGATTTTCTCAGAAACTATTTAATATTTTAACTTGAAATTTGGAGGGTAGTTTTGAATTTTCTGGGGTCGCGTTAAATCATAAAAAAATTACCGATATCACTTATTTTTTGGTTTCACATTGCTAATTAATCCTTGTAAACTATAATTCTAGAGCCACTTGCCAAAAATATCTTGTATGTGCGCGATCTGGTGAGTTAATTATGTTTTGCTTCATAATAATGGAAACTTCTCTTTGATATGAAAACAACGCGCACGCCCTACTAAGTTAAATCCCTACTAAGTTAATGCCCTATAATAAGTTAAATCAATAAATAATTCTGCAACAACTCTTATTGTTGAAACCTACACCAAGTTGTTAACAATAATTTGTATTAATACTCCAGGCGTGACTTTTGCTACCAAATTCGTGCCCTATGATTTTTTATTCCGTTTAGGTATATGGATGTCTTTAATATTTAATTTTAACACCTGGTAACTACGCCACGATACACCTGGAGGAATTCGGGAAAACCGCGTCGGAAGGCCTCGGAAACCGCGGATTCCCGATTAACTCAGATTATATGGCTCAAACGGGAACAACACCGATTACAAAAGTTGTACATCTATAAATGCTCTACCTTAACGACCCTATACATTTTTTTAGTACGCCTAACCATTTTGGATATACCACGTAGACTAAGTGTAAAATGCATTTATATCCTGATGACGACATAATCAAAAATAATAAATATTAAATTCAATCAACCATAAACATTATTCATTGAAGTAAACAGAGAGGGTTTAACCCACGACAAAAAATACTAATTGCAGATAAACTCGTTGAGTTGTCTGTCAATGCGGTTAAACCGTTTAACCGGATATCCAGACAAAATGTCACCAGACGATTGATTTTATTGGCTCTGTGGTATCCGGATTTATTTTTTAACCCGGGTGTGAATGTTCATATTATTATCTTGCAAAACTCGTATAGCACTACTACCGCTGAGAGTATAGTCAGGGTCGGAACACGAGCTGTTTGATAAAGCTCAAACTGTGAACCGGATATGCAAGGTAGCAAGATATATATTATTTATTTTGTGACTGAAAACAACAGATATTGCGTTTCGAATTAATAAAAGCAGGATACTTTTAGAACATATCAAATCTGATGTTAATCAGATCAGATAGGAGCGGATCATCATTAAAATGTTGATTAAATCATTAATATTGTTGATGGGTCCTGCTGTACAGTGAGAAGCTCGAGGAGGGGCTGTAGGATCTTCTGTTTTCTGTTTTTTAGCTGGAGGTTCTGAGACGTCCCTTCTAAGGGTGTTTATGATATTGGTTAATTGAGTTGGCTGAACTGTGGCCAGTAATTTTAATTAATTGTTCACCCACTCCTTTAGCCAGGTTACTGACTGCTGTCGACCGCATAGAGCGGTTTGTTATTTTTATTTCTTTTGTATTTAATGCTGCCTTCTCTGCTGCTTCTTCAGTCCATTTCGAAAGTTCGTTTTTTCTCACTAGAGTATTTTTGTACCATCCACTTGATTGTTCTTTGTTCCATGATGGGTTTACTGTTAAGAATAATCCATGTTATTATTCTAGATGAACGTTAAACCATTAGAATGTAAAAAAAGACAGACTGGACAAAAGGTAAGGTTCTTTTTTTTGGGGACCAGCCATTTACTATCGGCCATTTTTTCTCAACCCTGGGCCGTTTTATTGAAGAGAAGGTTATATTCTACTCTTCCTAAAAAGTAGGATTTTTGAACATCAGTTATTTTAAAAAATATGTAATTATGTTATCTACCTATTTTAATCCCAGAATTATCAACTTGTCTGAAAATGTATTTCATGTAATTCTGTAAGTTTTTCGTCTTTGCTTTTTCGATACGATATTTTTTTTGACAAGTATTTGGGACAGTTCGGAAATTTACTTGGTACGCTAGTTTCTTTTAATCGAGGTAAAGCTAAAATAACTGAAACGATCTCATCAGTTTTTGTATCCTGTTGGGAAATTTTGTAAATAAAATCTTCCTTTTCAAGGTGTCACTCACACTCGGTGGCACTCGGGCATTGTCACTCGGTACAAAACATTCACGTGGAATTGCAGAGAGCCATTTTCTGCGATACTCTTCGTCTGGAAAAACGAAACACCCGAACTTTTCTACTGGTTTCGTAATTTCCTGTACAACCGGGAACACAACACTTTTGGGGTATTATGATAT
>CAXKVY010003991.1:2500-25327 GCA_964058915.1 Tetropium fuscum | reverse complement strand
TCCTGCTCCTTCAGGAATCCCCTATAAGTAGAAATCGAGGAGTATAAGAGCAGGCGACCTTTTTGGTTACTGGTCGCGTTACAGAATTGTTTTGCACATCCTCCCTGAAAATGGTTACATAAGGTCATATGTTGAAGTATTGTATACAGGAGCATACTCTTTCTTAGCTGTTCTAGAAGTAACTATTCAGGCGCATCTTGAAATCATTTTGGGTAATATATAATATATGTTCGTTGATTGCAGGATTCAGATTTCAATCAACGGTATGGTGCAACATTAAAATCATTTTTTTTATTAGGTCAAACATCAGCCGTACATCACGGATATATAAGAAATAAAAAAACGCCTTTGACTTACCGCCATTCGCACCGACCCTGCAGTTGTTCATCCGCGAACAGCTGTGGAGTACAGAACCGTATTACGTTTTATACTAATTTGCTTCGTTTAAAAACTCGCGACAATATACTTGGCTAGAGATGTGACCTCGATAAGAGGGGCTCGAGCGGTACCATTGCTCTTAACCCCTATGTTCAATTATGTTCAGAAAATTACTTTTATTAAAATCACTTATTAAGTCGCGATTTGCCGATCGGGTTAACGGGAAGCACAACTGAATACTTCCCTGATTCTTAACCTAGGTATTACTTTTATGGGTTCTCTTTATCTAACATATTATTTATATTTCTTATATTCTTATATTTAAGAGATGAACTGTACTTGTAGTCGTAGAAGCTGAGCATTTTCCCAAGCCCATAAGTCTTCATGGTGTAGCCATTAATTCCACAGTTTGTAATTTTGTATTATCTAAAGAATTGATTGTGGAAATTTATATCGTTTGCTGATTGAATTGTAAACCACCTACAAAATTCGAGTTATTATTATATTATTACAATAATTAGAATCCTGCTCATATGATGAAGAATGTGCCCACATCTCTTATGATATCATTTACACTTGTTTTGTGTCGTACTGTCGTGCCATAATTTAAATTTGTTGCCCAAATGTTTCTCCCTGTTGATATTATTTTCTGTCAATTAAATCAACAAAATCAAAACTATATGTGACAATATTATTCTAGTTTACTTTGTCGAAAAAGCTAGGTCTATGAAACCTTCCACATTATGGAGTCGATTTTCAATGCCAAAGAGTTGTTTGGCCATAAAAGAAAACCTAACCAACAAATATGCAAAAAATATTGCTTTTTGAAGCGCCAAGCTAGGATGTATTCGTATACCGAAAAAGTTCAATGTTATAACAGCAGAACAAGTAACCAAATTTTTATGTAAAGCTGCAGATAAACATTATCTACTACCAAAAGTAATTTGAATGTGATTTTAAAGCGAGTTTAATTATTAAATGCGTTTAAATTCAGACGATGTGGCAATGTGTAATGAGCGCGTTGTGGTCGTGTTTTTACCAGATGGAAAAACTCATACATCAAGTAGTTTCACCATTGTCAATGAAGATGTACATTTGAGCCCTGCACACTTTATCGTAAATACGCAGCTCTACAACCTAAAAATATGAGCAGAACATATTTTTTTGTGTTGCATATCAAAACGGCAGTTGTGTTCCGAAAATGGTTGCATTGCACGAACTAAGGCGTTCTTCAGCAACCATTTTGATGGAAAGCGGCGCTGATTTACTCACTCTGAAAGGGTACGGAGGATGGCGTTTTTACAATATACCAGAAGGATATATAGAAGAATTCATACAAAGAAAAATTTAAGTGTCACGAAGACTACCCTTCTCACTCGGAAAATGCAACAGCTGTATCATTCTTTCAAGAAAATCGAAACATTTGCGAAAAGTTATAAGTGCAGTTTCACAAACTTAAACTCCGAAAGTACTAAACCTATGCAATAATACGAATTGCACTGTAAACATAAATATTAATAATGACAATTAAACGTAAAAACATTATTATTTGGAGCTGTTATTATTAATAGTTAGTTACTCGCTTAATATTCTATTAAGTTACATGTTTTTTATTCCTATAACTGTTATCGTTAAGTTTCTTTCGTACTTATGTCTTTTTTATGTTATATTTTCTTTTTATGTTTTTGTTTTCAAAGTATAATAAAATATATCGTTCATTATACGTCCATAATACGGAAGAATCCATATTTGCAGACTCCTAATGAAATACACTATACCGTTGCAGTAAGAAAAAAAGAAAAAAATCAAAAATCTGGCAATAATTAAACAAATAATTTTTGATGGCCACAATTTTTCTCTAAATCTAACGGTTACGGTTCTTAAATTATGAGCTGTAAAATGATATTAAATTTTCAAATAACCAAATTTTGTCAAATATGTGTTGATATGTTGATTCTAAATAAAACAAAAAACATATTTTTAGGTATATTATTGTTACAGAAGAAAAATATAATGTAATTATGAAGCTTATAACAAATCTAATAAAAATACGGAAACACGTTATGACATTAGTTCGTCATTATCAATTTCCTTGTCTTGTCAGGTAACATATCTTCTGAGTTGCTACATGATAATCCTGATGTGTCGATCGTAGCAGCAGCTATTAAGAAAGCAAGGGTTGGTTTTCGAGTTGTTCCCGTTGATAATACGTCATCTGAAAAATAATTTTCAAAATTGTCTAGGATTAAAAATAATTTTAGATCGACTATAAATCAAGAACGTCTTAATGCGTTATCTATTTTGTCTTTGGAATGCGACATAACAATAATGTGAGTTATGATGAAGTTATTAATGATTTTGTTGCAGAAAAGTCTAGGAAGGAAGCCTTTAAAATGTATTTTTTTTAGTTCAATTAACTTATTAATATCTACCTACATATTACCAAAGTTACCAAGTTTTCACTATCAATATCTACCTACCTACATTTTACCAAAGTTACCAAGAAAGTCGACTAACAGACTTCGTAAAAGAACTTCGAAATATAAAATTTAACTCATAACTCATTGGGGGAAGCAAGAATGGCACCGTTTTTCGAAAACAAAATTGTATAGATCATAATCGATCGTTGTTATAAATTTGAGATCTTCGAGGAATTGGTCGTTAGTGTTGACGATACCTTAACATATTCAGATCACGAAGAAGACGATACAAAAATTGTTCACAATATTTGTCATATTTATTATGAAGCAAACGTATTAATTAGATGTTTGGATACTGACATGCTCGTCATTCTAGTTGGCAACATGAGCGAATTAAAAAGTAACCTGAAGATTTGGATGGAAGTTGGAGTTGGTAACAACCACAGAAAAATTAATATCGCACAACTGTTTGAGAAAATGGTTGCATCTATTTGTGCTACGCTTCCTGTTTTTCATGCTTTTATTGGTTGTGAGTTTAATCCGGCTTTCTTTCGAAAAGGAAAAAGGCGACATTACAATCTAGTAAAATCATCGAATACGTTGCGGGATGCAGTCAAACATTTGAGCCAAATTCACGACGATGCGATGGCAATTTCATTCTAATTTAAGAAATTGAGATATTTGTTTGTCACTTACTAGTATATGGGTTGTAAAATAATTGTGATGTAATTATATAATTGTTCATTCCTGGTTCACCTCTGGAACCATTTTCTCCAAATGGTTCCAGAGGTTCATCACTTTCTCCAGAGACTCCAAAAACACTCCAGTTTTACTTCTGCTAGATGGCCATGCTAGCCACACCAAAAATTTAGATGTGATTAATTTGGCCCGCGAAAATAGTGTGCATATAATTTCATTTCCTCCGCACTGTACGCATCGGTTACAGCCACTTGATATGGGATTTATGAAACCATTATCAACATATTATTCGGATGCCGCAAAGCAGTGGCTGAGAACAAGGCCTGGTGGGATTATAACCCAATTTCAAATTGCCGAACTGGTTGGCAAATCATTTGAAAGGTCACCCACTACACATAATCAGTTTACACTCAGTTTTAATCGTCTCCGGATGATGCCAACTTGGTTGGCGAAACACGCGTCGAGCGAAGTGAAAGTGTTTTGGTGTTTGTGGAAACTACTCCGAGTGTTACACATAATGGTTTCCGTGCAACAGGAATTTGACCACCAAATTTCTGATACTTTTACAGATACTGATTTCTTAGCAGCTGATAGAACAGAAATCAATGAAAACGAGCAGGAGACACAACAGCAAATATACGAACAGCCACCATGTTGCTCGAAATCATTGAGTCCAGCTAATGTTGTTCCATATGCTGCTGCACGGGAGAAAATTAGTGACTTTGATGACGAACCACTTCTCTTCTCACTAGTGACTCTAATGATGAACCACTTGCCAATATTCGTCGAGGCTGTAATCAGAATTCTCCCAACAGAAGCAGTTTTCTAATCTCTCCTGCACAAATTATGCCAATTCTAAAATCCAACCAAATAAAACGAGTTACCAAAAGGAGGGGCAAAACTGATATCATTACCTCGTCGCCATGTCGTCAGGAATTAGAAGAAACACAAAATAAGGGAAATCAAGTAAAAAGGAGGCTTAATTTGGATGAAAGTAGGTGTTAAATTTTCGGATAGAAAAGCTCTTAAGAAGAAGATGATAGATGCTTGTACTGCAGCCATTTGTAGCCAAAAGTATTCTCAAATTTTTTTTCAATGGTCCATTGTGCCTTCCTGCTGGTGCCATTATGCCTTCATGTGGAGGCTTGAACGGATTTTTTACTTGTATGTTATGAATATGTTAGAGCACATATTGCTTATTAAGAATGAGAATTTCTAAATTATACAAAACGTAGGAGACTCCTTATCAAAACCCGATGCCCTGACAGGCTTGTGATTATTATTTTTATTATTATTATTATTACTAAAAAAAATCAAAACGATATCAAGAAGCATCTATTCTATAGGCGATTTAAATGTATCAGAAACAAACAAAGACTCATTTACCGTATTAGAGGAATTCACACTATTTGGAGAAATGCACAATTGAAAATTCCACTCAACAATGGATGGACAGAAATTAATAATTCCTACAATTTAGTAGTTTGAAGGGGCGCAGGTTCCGCCAATGGCCGGTGATGCCATTGCGTCATACAACTTCAATGATAATGGGAGTCTATCAGGTTAGTTATTTCTAATAAATTCGTTATAGCCATTTTACCTGATAATAATGACAATTAATTAATTTTGAAGATGATGACATGGAATTTAACCAACTGCAGTTGATATTAAATGACGATCATAGATATATGGGTACCAAGCAGACAATGTGTTAATGTAATGGCGAATGCGCCGCGACTAACAGTAGTTACAATAATTACATAATACCATAAAATCATGCAGGAAAGCAGTAAGCATGTTTCGGTTGACAAAAGGTAAAGTAGATTAAAAGGGCCGGGGGTTTGGAAGCTTCTGAATATGGATTCAAGATGGATTCTAAAAATCAGATTAAATCTACTAACATTCTAAAAATGTAATAGACTACATCTAAAATCACGCACTCTTTTAGACATCGTATTATTGGACTCATGGAACATCGTATCATGACTAGATGTGGCATATTTTGACGAAATTTCCTCAATTTGCCTTTGAATAAGTGGGGTGTCCTTTTAACTAATGGCGCATTTCGTTTATGTGTGTGTGAGAGAGTGTGATTTTATGTAACCTTGTCTAATATTTTTAAATTAATAATCTGTAGAATACAGAAAGATCTGTATATTTTTTGTCGTTACAAGCATTAGCATTTTTTTAATATAAATCAATTCCATAGATTAGGCGTGTTTAATAATTATTCTTTTGTTTACTTACAAAACTTGTGCTATTTTAATCGCTCTTCAAGAAGTTTCTTTGTTTGGCCAATGTAGATTTCATTACACTGTTTACATGCAATTTTATATATGCAATGTGTACTTTTTTCAAGTAGTTCTTCTTTTGTCTTCTTATTTTCTTATTCTTGTCTTGTGATGCAGTGGTTTGATGTAGTAATTACTATCTACTTTATTTATTATCTACTTGCAATCGATTAACATATATATTAAGGAGTAATTTATTGGATTTACTAACTTTGTAATTGAATATTCTCTCTATACATATCCACTTAAAATGTAATATGTTTGAAATTGAACCTCATAAATTGAGGTGTTAGTTGTTTATCATTACATTGCAGTAGGAAAATTCGTTTCAAATAGGATAGGGCGTATTTGACGTTACAAAACATAACATAAATTGGCAGCAACTTTTTCAGTTTCCGTATCCGAAAGATATCTGCATCCCGGGCCAAGCTCTGGCGCCGGCCCCACCCTTCTGGCGCCTAACGGCCCTGAACTCGCCGACAGTAAAATAACAATTTGTTATAACCTAACAAAAACACAAACAACGTTTTTTGCCAAAAGGAGGCTTTTAACGAAGCGGAGAAATCACTTTAGCTAGTTGCCTAGGAAGAACCAGTTTATTGGAAAAGTTTGCCTTGATGCCATCGCCAAAGATAAGGAGGCGCTTGGTTTATTTGTTTTTTACTAGGTGATTAACACTAACTTGTGAAATTTAATGATGGGGGAAATATTATGCTTGTATGGCCGTAGAAGATGCCGGGTGGCAATAAGTAATCGAAATGCTCATCAAACTTGTATACTTTCAACAGTCACAATATTTCAGTATTTACAACAGTAGTCACAGTATTTACAACAGTAAACTGAGAAACATTGGCTAATAGTTTTTAGTTTACCTAAAAAAGTACCTACTTTTACTCCCGCGGTTGCTTTATCATTGCTCTTTTACGACCAAAATAAAGTAATCGATTGATTTTCTCCGGGCAAATTCACTCAATACACTATACATTATATTAAGGAATTATATATATTTTAATTCAACTTGATTGTGTTGCGTAATTGTACGGAGTTCTACATTGTATGAAAGTTATTCGCTAAGAGAATCCCGGTCTGACATAACAGACGTCTGAACTAAGAAGCCGCTATTGTTTGCGAATGCACAGTGGCGTCGCATCAAAGTTTTTGTGATCATGATAAAACACGCGACTTATTATTGGTGGAAACTAAACTCGCGTCTTCGCCAAATGAATCTCCGAGTGTCTTGTGTTAAAAATATTAAGGTCTGTGTTTTTTCAGTCATTACAATGAGCAGCATGTCCGGTAAAATATGTGTTATTTTTGAGTGTTGGCATTCTGTTAGTACCCCCTCATTCAGTTTACTTAGAATCTCCGAGCGTGTTGTTTTCAAATATATGTTTTACTAGAACTAGCGAGAAAAACACTTTTATATATTTTTTTCCTGAAACAGCCCCCCCCCCCCGGAGACGGTTTGTCTGAACTATGGCGTATTAGTAACAACATACTTTTATCTTACATAAAATAATACTATTGAATTATGCAGTTATTCATCTACACAACTTCCCATATTTCTATGTCATTATATTTTATGTTTTATTTTCTATGTCATTATGTTTTATGTTTTATGTGCTCAGTGGCGCGCGATTATTTTAATATGGAATTTTAATAATAGGAAATAAAATAATCTTATCATTCTCTTAGAACAGAACAGCTGCCCACAACTGCATGGCGGAAAGGGCAAATTAAAGACTGACTGGAAGAAAGAAACATTGAACACGATGATTCACTACTTAAAGCTGAATTGTTGACACTGGCAATATTTTCCAGCTTTCAAAAAGTATGTAGTAGATGAAATGGCCAAAACAAGAGGAATGGAGGCAATTCCATTGCCTCCATATCACTGCGAACTGAACCCAATTGAGCTTATTTGGGCGCAAATAAAGGGGAAAATTGCTAGAGAAAATACAACATTTAAGTTAGCTGATGTGAAAAAACTTCTCAATGGTACAATCAAGAAAGTAAATGCGGCCAACTGGATAAAATATATAGACCATGTGAAGAAGGTGGAATCAAGAATGTGGGATCTCGATATTATGATGGATACTCCGGATACTCCCGTTAAACAAGTTATAATAAATGTAAATGAAAACAGTGAAAGTGTTTTATTTTCAGATAGTGAATAGTGATATAAATTTCTGTTGTGCGTTTTGTGCTACTAATAAGTGACAGTGAAAAGTACCAATGTGAGTGTAACTATATGTTCAAATAATAACATATCCCGCAAATTGGTGAGTTAATTTAAGTTAATAAATTTTACTAACAGTCTTTCTTACCTATACTAATAAAAAGTAACTTAACCACGTTCTGTCCTGGCAAGGGGCGCTCTTACCTTCCCGTGGTCCTTGCTGGGCAATAGCAATTTAATTTGTTTAATTTATTTTAAATGTTTATTAGCTAAATTGAGCACTAAGTTGTACACGCAGCATGCAAAATTGTTTCAATATATTTTAAATACATTCGAAACTAAATAATTTGTTGGTTAAAAGTTTTGCACATATATGAATATGACATGATAAGACATCTTTTGAAGTTACTTCACCTTGGTTGCGCATGATGATACGCCACTGAGCAGTAAATCCAGTAAATCGCCGGCTTATTCATGCAGGTGTCTTCTAAGTGAGCGAGAAGGGAAATGGGATTTATATGAGTTGAAGAGGGATAGGGACCGATAGGCCGCGGACTGGAGACCCTAGTTCTATTGTGGCGGCATACAATTTTACACTAAATATCCTTTTGTATTGCATTTTCTTTATAAAATGCCGCCCAATTTTTTGCTCTAGTTTGTATATCAACGAAAATACTATAGTTACGCCGCGATACGCCTGGAGGAACTCGTGAAACCCGCGTCGGAAAGTCGCGGAAGCCGATAGGCGATTAACTCAGTTTCTATGGCCCAAACTGGAATAACACCTGTTATAAATGTTGTACATCCGTAAATTTTCTACCTTAACGGTCCACATTTTTTTCATACGCCTAACCGTTTTGGAGATCCATGCGGAGTAAGTGAAAAATGCATTTATATCCGCCAAACATATTTGGCACCACCTATTTCGTAGTTACCTTGCTTTCTATATATCTCAAAGTTAAAATTAAATACTGGATAGGGGTGGAACCTTTGATGTAACTGTAACACTCGGAGTAGTTTCCACAAACACCAAAACACTTTCACTTCGCTCGACGCGCGTTTCTTGACCTTCTAAACAAGGGTTTAAACTTTGCTATAGCCCCTTCTGATAAGATTTTGGATGATGTCGTGGCAGGGATTGAAAGTTCAATTCAATATCTGCCTGATTCATCCAAGGGTCTCGTCAGAGTGGCTTGTAGGAACCAAATTACTAAAAATATAATGACTAACGTAGGCAATAGAAAGTCATGCTCAAAGAATCCTAGAAAAACTATCAAAAGATTGCGCGAAAAAGACTGTTTTTATTTAAAAGCAGATAAAGGTAATAAGGTTCTTATTTTAGATAAAGAGGACTATTATGAACGGGTAAACAACCTAATTAGTAATAGTCCTTATAAAGAACTTACTAGAAACCCTTTACCAAGAATGACCACTGAAATGAAAAATGTCCTCAAATCATGTAACAACCTTATTACTCCACCTGTTAAGAATGGGTTACGTGTGTCTAACCCTACTGTACCTAGATTGTATTGTCTACCAAAAATTCATAAGCCAGGGAAGTCGGTGCGTCCAATAGTATCGTCTATTGGATCTCCGACTTACCACTTATCAAAATGATTGACTACGGAATTTGAAAGTTTGCCCATTGCACAGCCTAGTTTTTCAGTTAAAAATTCGAATGATTTCATTGATAAGGTCAAGAATATTCAATTGCAAGAGGGTGAAATTTTGATTTCCTTTGATGTTTGTTCATTATTTCCTAGTGTACCAATTCCACAGACCTTGGACTATCTTGAGGATTTACTCGAATTAAACAACTATAGAAGAGAAGTAATAGAAGAATATATAAACCTTACAAAACTTTGTATGAAACAAAATTGCTTCCGTTTCAATGACAAGTTTTATGAACAACATGAAGGAACCGCAATGGGTAACTGTTTATCGCCTTTCATTGCTAATGTCTTCATGAGTCGTTTTGAAACTGAAGCAAAAGAAGAATTCGAGTATTTTCCTAGGATTTGGCTTAGGTATGTGGATGACATTTTTGCCGTGTTTGACACTAAGATTGCGGATGTAGAAAACTTCATTTCCAAATTAAATAGTCGTTTCACTTCTGTAAAGTTTACATATGAACTAGGAAATAATGGAAAACTTTCATTTTTAGATGTATTAGTAATTAAAAATAGTGATAATAGGTTAGAATTTGATATATATATAGAAAAGATACCAGTACGATCAGATATATCCCTAATGACTCTCACCACTGCTATCAACATAAAATGGCAAGTTTCAATTTTCTTGTCCATCGTTTACTAAGTTTCCCTCTCAGTAAAGAGAGATTTGAAAAAGAAAAAGTATTAATTAAAGATATAGCTGTGAGTAATGGTTATCCTAGAGATATAGTTGAAAAACTAATTAGGAAGCGTAAATTTAAAGACACACTTCGTAATTCTACGACCTTTCAAAAGGACATAGAGGCTCCAAAATATGTATCCATCCCGTACGAACCCCGGTTTACTCATGGTTTGAGTAAGGTTTTCAAAAACGTGGGTATAACAGCGATTCATTCGTCGAGCAACAAATTACAACAACTTTTAGACAATCCAAAGGATAAAATTGTTCCAAATGAAAGGTCTGGGATTTACGAAATTAGTTGTAATGATTGTGAACGAAAATATATTGGACAGATGAGACGGTCAATTAACACCAGATTTAAAGAACATATGGCTCATCTAAAATATGGAAGAACAGATAAGTCTAGTGTTGCACAACATGCTTTTGACAACAATCATAGAATAGATATTAGTAATTTAAGATTAGTTAGAAATGTGACCAATAATAGAGAGTTGGATGCATTTGCGAGCATAGAAATTGTAAAGTGTAATAGTAGTATGAATAGCGACAAGGGACCTATCCCGTATAGCCCGCTTTACGCGTTGCTTAGCAACCGATGATTGAAGCGTGATTAGTCACGCGTAAATTTCACGGTGATATCATTAGTGACGTCACCGGAAAAATAGTATAAATATGGTAGATTTTGTAATTTAAGATTAGTTTTAATCGTCTCCGGATGATGCCAACTTGGTTGGCGAAACGCGCGTCGAGCGAAGTGAAAGTGTTTTGGTGTTTGTGGAAACTACTCCGAGTGTTAAAATTAAATATTGCTGTTACAGAACTCGGTGATCTTTATTCTCTACCAGAATGTCTTATCCGTTTAATTCACATTTATTTACAGTGAATAGATCAAAAAAATGCATTAATTTCCACACCACCTTACCTAAGGCCTAATCCATGCCGGATCTTAAATTAGTCAATATTTCCAACTCCTTTGGTATCCGAAACGTTATCGTCAGACGGGACCTCCGTATGACAGACCGGGGACAAGAATTTGTGACGTCACGATACTGGTCTGGTCACGGCATAACCAAATATACAATATACATAGGTTTTTAATAATAAAACAGAATTTATTTCAAAACAAACTGTTACTTATAATAAAATAACTTGAAAGGGGGTTTCCACATCACCATAGAGGTACCCCAATAGATGCGTTGGCTCTTAAGGAGGCCTCGCCAGTAGCCTTATATCCACTAAAACCGATTGCAAAACGAAGCTCTAACTATGAAATTTCATTAATTTTTCTTTTTGATCTATTTTTATTTTGACTGTCAGTTTCATTGTTGATTATTTTTCAATAATTATTATGGAATATATTAACACTCGGAGTAGTTTCCACAAACACCAAAACACTTTCACTTCGCTCGACGCGCCAATAGACAGTTGGATGCATTTGAGAGCATAGAAATTGTAAAATGTAAAAGTAGTATGAATAGCGACAAGGGACCTATACCGTATAGCCCGCTTTACGCGTTGCTTAGCAACTGATCATTGAAGCGTGACTAATGATTTAACCATAAATAGTATAAATAGGGTAGATTTTTAGTTTAAGATTAGTTTTAATCGTCTCCGGATGATGCCAACTTGGTTGGCGAAACGCGCGTCAAGCGAAGTGAAAGTGTTTTGGTGTTGGGAACTACATCGTTATACCGAGTGTTATAGTTACATCAAAGGTTCCAGTCCTATCCAGTAGCAAGGAATATATTGGAAAGAATGTGACTAGTTTCAGTTAATATTGATTTTATTGTTTTGATAAAACATATTTTTCATTCATTTCTTCTACATGCTTTTTAATTTTAAAATTGGCACCTCCCGCAAAATGATCCTATGTTTACATCTAAGTTAAAGTTTAGGCTTGAATCTTGAATAGAAACTTCGAAGAATAATTCCGATGGTTGTTTTAAAGCTCCTCTTGTTAAATTTTTAAGATATTCGCTAACAAAAAAGTCGTTTTCAGAAGACTTGGTAAATTGTATGAAAAAATCTGAATTTGTAGTAAAGTATATTAAACAATTTTCATAACCATTATCAAATTTAATAATAACAGAATATGCACAATATCCGGAAATATAAAATAGTGACGATACTACTGAATAATTAAGTTTAACTGTCAGGAAAACTATGAATTATTTCTGAAAAGAAATCAATAAGTGTTTTCAGACACGTCAAAGAAAAAAACATCTTTTTCGTCTTTGTCATTAAATGAAAACTCTTTTAAGGAAAATGTGCCAAACTTGGCCAACTTTACTCTAAGAAGACTTAAAGCCTTTAATTTTTTTTCTGATTTATGAACTTGTGTCACGGAAATATGAAAATGTGATCCGCTTAGTTGCCTATATTTTCTAAAAAGTCCCTCCAATTTGTCAGTTTGGAACTTTCTTAATAACAGAAATTTCACTTGAAAGGATTTAATTTCATATGATTCAAACAAGTACTGAACAAGATTAATTAATGTTTTTGTAGTATGCTTTAAAGAAAAAATGTGTCAGCAGTTAATTTACAGGTGTGGCCTAAGGAACGGCCACAAATTCAAATTGTAACTCTTCCGATGAGCAAAGAAAATCATAACATTTTAACAAAAACTGAATATTTTTGTCATTGGATTTTCTTATTGGGTTCCTAAACGGATCACGTTGGTGATATCTTGATTTGGGTGAACGCACATTTACTCTTTTCCACCAACGTAGAATAATAGTTGTTAAAAATTCAGCTGTACCCAAATTATTAATTTCATTACATTGATTTAGAGCCGCAATATTTTTTCCTCAAATAACCTGACAGCAAGCTATACATTTTGTCGTTCGAGTGAGGATGGATTTAAAACTTTTTTTGAGAGAGCTTTTAAAAACACCTGTATTATTTTGTTTGCACTTTTTTCTAGAAAATAGCCAATATCTTTATGGCATTTTATTATAAAAGACACCTACCTTAAGTACTGAAATATATTTTAAACTAACACATTTTTTATAATACGAGAAACATTCTTTTAAAATGTACAGAGAACATTTAAAATTTACACAAAAACCGATGTCTATTTTGCTGATTTTACGAATTGTCACCAAGAACTAAATACATCTGAGAAGTCTTACACATTCAATTATTATGTTAACTTCATTACAACTGTGAAATAGAGCTTTTTGCTAAGTAAAAACTGCGAAAAACTTACGTTTTACGAATAAAATCAACAACAAGCAGTGGACGCGACGCCTTAACTAACTATGTAGTCTGTTGTATGCGGGATTCATGGAGTTCACGTCCGATCTTACTTCTCTATCTACCTTACAAATTTTGTATATCTCTATCCTACCATATCGAGAAATACGTAGGGAATGATTTTTAGAATCCCGGGGTACGGTACTTCATAGATGACTTAATGTAAAATAGTGTAAAATCACCAGCCCGGTCGTGTGATGTCATTGTCGCCATATTTTTATTTTCTCGGCCTCTACCTTACGGAGGTCTCGCTTCAGACTGATAAGATTATACATCGTCTGTTTCGTCAATCATAGTAATTATAGTGTAATAATAAAATAAAATATAACACAAAGTAGGTATACATAAACAACATAGAATAATACAACATAAAATAAAGTATAACATAATATATAAAATATAGCATAACAATAAAATAAACATTGTTTGTATGGCACGATTTTGGCAGCAATAGTCTAATTCGCCTGTAGTATAATGCTTGTATAGTCTTTTCCATCGTTCTTTACGCGTTACGTTTACTGTTTTTGGTCAATTTCTAGGAGTATCAGCAAGCGACGAATGTTGACGCAATAAACGACTGACGTCTCAAAGAGTCTAATACAATTTCGGCCATGTTAATCACTAACGCATGTCTTACTTAGATTTTTCGGAACAGTGTCAGTAAAAATATTTGAAAACAATGTATTATTTTAAAAGCCAAATTTAAAGTCGCGTTGACAGTTCTACATATTAATATATTTATATAGTACTAACTGTACTATTGAAAAACAGAGCCGACAATTCATAGTAAACCTGCTAGAATACTTCAAGAGCGAAAGAGAAAATAATGGACGCTTGCTACCATTATCTTCCGGCCATCAGAGAGTTTCTGATGCCTTAAAAAATAAGTTTAAGAACCATAACCTGTATGAAGGACCCATCTACATCTGGCAAACCTTTTAGTAGTCTAGGAACACACGCAACAGACGTAAGTTGAAAACGAATGATGTTCATGATGGAGTGAAATCAGAAATTCGTAATTAGGTATACTATGAAAAAAGAGGAAAAAATATTACAATTGAAACAGTTAATGAAATAGGGAAGTATAAGAATATCTTAGATGTTTCGGATACGAGTTTATATCGTATTTTAAAGAATATTGACTTTTCTTTTACAGAGGAAAATAACAGATGTTTCCTTTGTGAGCAACATCACATCGCAAGAGTATATCTGACGAAATTATAAGCTGATATCCGACGCAATTTGGAGGATTTAAAATGACGTTGCAAGGTAATAGTGTAAAAAGTTGTAAAACAGGCCACAAAGGAAATGCTACGCTTCTTGTTGTACTACATGCTGGAACTAGGCGTGGATTCATACAAAATGCTTCGTCACTTTTTTCTATGAAGTCATAGTCGGCATACTACCACAATTCAGAACCAAACTTCTTCTAAGAAATGGATCTCGGAAAAACTGAATCCAAATCTTACTGACCCCTCGATAGTGGTGATCGATAATGCTTCCTAGAATAGTTTTTTGGAAGAGCCTACTGCTTACTGGAATAAAACAAGACTAAAAGAATGGCTTTCTTGTAAACGCATGAAACTGTCGAAAGATTATCTGAAAATTGAACTTTTAATTTTATGCAATCAGCACAAACAGACCCCGATATATGCCATAGATGAACTTCTAAAAAAAAAAGGTCATGAAGTATTGAGATTACCGCCTTACCATTGCCAATATAATCCAATAGAATGTGGGGCATTTGTAAAGATTATTATGATCGGCATATTGATGAGGTTGGCTACGGAGACAAGCAAGTTTTAGTGATTAATTTGGGTTAACTATATAATAATATAATACTAATAAATTGTATTTACACAATAGGGAACACGACTAAAATTTTAAATATAAAAATAATACTAGAAAACATAGCATAACGTTGTAATGCAACGTGTACTTCAGGAGAAAACAAGATTTCTAATTCCGCGCGATCAGACATACATACCCACACCCATACACACACTATACACTTAAAAGATGAGCTGGTGCGTGTGCAACACATTACCAAAAGTAATAAACTTGTCTAGAGTATGTTCTGCCACTATACACAGCCCACGGCCATATATAAGGATAACTATACTTATTTGTTAAATGCTGATCTCTAAGTGGAACAATAGAGAGTAAGACAAAACTGAAAGAGAAAAAAAAACAAATTAAGAGAAATCTAAAATCATTAGATTAGAAACACAGTTATAGCTGACAAATATTTTGATTACAGAATGAATGATGAAATCTTTTTATTTCGGATATATTAATCCCTGAATCACGTTCCAATTTATTGAAAGTGCCATTGCTTTATATGTTTTTTGAACATACGTGCTGAAGTAATTTGTTTTATTGCAGAGGGAACATAGTTATATATTTTAGGACTCAGGAAGAAAGACGATCTTTGTAATATAGTTTTAACAGCAAAAGGTACTACAACTGCACCACTTTTATATCTAGTTGAGTGAGTGTGTATAATATTCTTGGTATTGGTTAATATCTAGCACTTTTGCCAATTTATACAACTCATCACTGGGGTAAATAATTTGCGTATATAAGTACTTAATATATGATTTTGAGAACCCATTTTTGTATTACGTCCAGTCATTTTATATAAATATTATATGCCCCTTCCCATATCAAAATACCAAACCTTAACTGAAATTCCACAAGTCCATAATAAGTTATAACCAAGTGTTTTATGTCTAATATTTTTTTTAGATATTTAAATTGCTGTATTAGAGCACATTAATTTGATCCAGACGATTGTATACATCATACACGCCAAGATAGCTGAAAAGGAGTACCTATATGTCGAGTTAACGTCTATCTTGTTTAATTGTTTAATATTTCAATATTACTTACAGTAATTTATTTGGATGCGTTTTTCTCTTAATGTAATTTTTGCAAGATCAAGCGTTTCAAGAAAGTTATTAATAATTATTTTTAAATATATTTATTGATGTTAAAATTGAATGAGCAGTTTGTACCGAAGCCGTGAGTGAACAATAAACATCAATAGATTTCAAAAAAACCTGCTTTGCAAATTTATTGAAAAACGACATTTTTTACATTAGATAAAAAATTTAATACGTATGTATAACTTCGTTTTTATTTATTGCGATGGTGCAAAAAAATAGTATAACTATCACGAACGTTAGGAGTTACACCGTTCTCAGACCAAAAACATTGTCTTCGAATGGTAAATTAGCCTTACCGTTCTTAATAGGTACTTAATAATATACTATTATAAGTATAAGTATACTATTATTAGTATAATATACTATGCTTTTTTTGTTCACTTACTTACTTTAAGGGTTATAACCATTCTCAGGCTTCGCTCAGCCTCCAAACATTGTCTTCGAAAGTTAAATTAGCCTTACCATTCTTAATACTTAAAATACTACTACATGATGCATCTTATAAGTTGTTTTTAATGTTAGTTTTGTACCATCAATGCGCAGGTTAATCTTTCTGTGGACTGCATATTTATTTACCATTTTATTCTGTACTTTATTTCCTTGTTGTTAAATGTTATAGTTTGAATGTAAATACGTTATTTTTAATATTATTACTATTATTGTTATTATTCTATATAATTGCTGCATGTTTTATAAATATATAAACTTTTTATAAATGTGTTTTTTTATAAATATGAATGTTTTGATGCATCTGTTGCAAGAGCTGCATCGAAAGTATGTTAAAATATCGTTTCACATGTTACATAATATGAGAAACGTCGTGTCAGTTTTTCATGTCGATCATTTCGCACAATTCAAAATTTATTGCGTTAAGTTGGTTATGTTTTCGTTGGGGTTAATCCAAATTAATTCCGTAGTAAAATATGCTGACCGCTAGTATTGGACTAATTTCCGTGCGGTGGAATTTATCATTGACCGAAATGGGCCTGTCTAAACTGATCTGAGACGTGCCGTAGTGTTTCCTACTGGAATGGATACACATTTACGAATGGGGATACACAGGATCGTCGGAAGTTTATTGGCGCCTATGCGAGGCGCCTCGGCGCCCTAGTTAAATCCGGTATCGGTTAGGAGTCGATGATTTAGAGGACTTTAAATAGACCCGATATTAATTGAAAACACCAAAATTTGTTTTTAGTAAAAACACAAAAGGTACAGAGAAATAATCTGATGTAAAGACACTATCGAAAACAAGCCAGAGAAGAACTACAAACTAAGGAGCTTAATGGTGTGAACAACTTAACTATTAAAGGTACCCCCAAAGGTGGATTTCAAACCATACAAATGAAAAACACACGGAAAAATATTGGCTTAAGAATGAATTTTCTTATAGTGAAGTAAGTTTCACATCTTTAAATTCAATATCTTCTACAATTCCTCTACATATCTAATATCTACATATCTACATCTACATCTAATATCTACATATCTAATATCTTCTACAATGATAGCTATGGTACCAACTCGGTAAGGCGTTGGTACTCGACCGGTAAGGCGTTGGTAGCCTTACCGGTCGAGTCTCGTGGGTAGCCGGTCCCTTAAAGAGCCGTTATATAATTTTCACTGTTTTTGGAGAATATTCAGAATTCTATATATTTAACAGTCAGAAGGGGAAACCTTATCGTCATCGAATATTTTATTACAATAAATTTTTTTACTCATATTTATTCAAGCGAGTTATATAAGTAGTCGCGAAGGTGAAGAGTTAGTAGTTATTCATTCTGAGCGCGGATTCATATTCAGAATTCACAAAATCACGAGATAACACGTTTTTCTTAAGAATTTCAAGTAAATGGGTTGTGCAAGTTCATTTATCTGTGGATTTTCCTCATATATGGCATTGCTTGAAGCCATTTTGTCTCCGCCATATTTGATTAATGAAGTTTGATTTTATCGTACAAAAAGCAATCATTTGACGATATATGAACCATCAATGTACTCGTCGGGACTGTTTCCACCTAAACTCCACTGTTTTTTACCGATTTTATTACACTTTGTTGTTAATCGAAGTCGCCATTTTGGATTTTGGATTCATAATAACCTGTACATGTAATAAGTGATTGAAACTCAACATTTGTGGCCAATACAATCACGTTAAGTGGTTAAAGTCTTGATTTTTTTTCGATGATTTTGAGGTTTCAGCAAACATCTTGGATCCGCCATATTTGTATATATATATATATATATATATATATATATATATATATATATATATATATATATATATATATATATATATATATATATATATATATATATATATATATATATACTTATATATAAACTACTCAAAACGAATTAAGGACCACCTGGAAAGGTGCCTATAACTCCTATAATTTTTTTTTGTTATTTGGTAATTGGTGTTATTTTAAATGATCTATTTAAAAATAAGGAAGTTAATGATCAAAATAAACTGGACTTCTTGGCACCGTCTGGGCATAGATTCTATCAAGTGTCTAATCATTTCCCTAGGTATATTGTCCCACTCCCAATGGAGCATTTCTCGAAGTTGATATAAATTTCCAGGAGGAGGATTATTTCTTAACCTTCTCTGAATAACATCCCAGAGATGCTCAATGGGATTGAGATCGGAGGAATTTGCTGGCCACTCTAAAACCTCGACATTATGGTCATGACGGTATCGTGTAACAATGCGGGCGGTGTGAGGTCTCGCATTATTATGTTGGAGAATAAACCCTGGACCTTCTTCTGCTACAAATAGACGATATAGGGTTCTACAATCTCTTCTAAATGTCCCTGAGCATTCAAAATGCCACCCGATATTTAGACAAATATCGCTCACCTCTGCGTCTTCATGCTCGTACACGTGCATCGTTGTGGCTGAGTCTAAATCTAGACTCATCTGTGAAAAGAACATGGCTCGATTGATCCATGTCCCAATCCATATGATTTCGAGCAAAATTTAATCGAGCTGTCCGGTGTGCACGTGTTAACTGAGGCCTCACAGATCTAACTCTTGAGTGTAATTGGGCCGCATGAAGTCTGTTCCTGACAGTTTGAGTCGATATTCGTCTTTCAGAGGCCGCAAAATGCAGATTAGCGTTGTCTCTTGCTGTTCGGGCTCTATTTTGGATAGTAAATCTTTCCAAATAGCGGTTCTCGCGTTATGAGGTTGCCCTTTCTCTTGCAGGGTGGAGCCTTCTAGTAACAAAACCAAACTCCCTATGCCTTCTAAGAAGTCTAGAAACGACGGAATGGTTGGTTCCAAGTCTTCGGCCAATGTTTCTAACAGAACAACCTTCTTGAAACAAAGTAACTGCTGTCACTACTTCAACTTGATTCAACGACCTCCTGGGAACAATATCCCTAGAGCATCTGCGTTCATTGTTTATTAGGCAAAAATACAACACTACACGAACCTGTAGACAAATAATAATAATTAGTAAAATGCATATTTTGTAAAAATACAATTTTTTGTGTATTTTACATTTCTATTGAAAATAAATTTAAGTTTATTTGCACCAATAAAGGATCCCGCACCAAATACATGGGAAAATGGATTTCGGTGAAATTATTTTTAACTGGGGGGAATAAATTCGTTATTTGATGCTGAAAAAAGTTCCCAATACAACTTGGGTCTGAAAATCCCGGTGTAAAAAGTTACAAGCTTATCAAAATCAGCTATTTTCTGTTAATTAACCAAAAACGTGCAATATGTATGGATCCCTGGATATATATGATATATATGTATAAATACGTATACGTCATACATCATATATATCATATATGTCATATATATATATATATATATATATATATATATATATATATATATATATATATATATATATATATATATATATATATATATATATATATATATATATATATATATATATATATATATATATATGATATATATGATGTATGACGTGTACGTATTTATACATATATATCATATATATCCACGTACGTATTTATACATATATATCATATATATATATATATATATATATATATATATATATATATATATATATATATATATATATATGATATATATGATGTATGACGTGTACGTATTTATACATATATATCATATATATCCAGGGGTCCATATATATGCACATTTTTGGTTAATTAACAGAAAATAGCTGATTTTGATAAGCTTGTAACTTTTTACACCGGGATTTTCAGACCCAAGTTGTATTGGGAACTTTTTTCAGCATCAAATAACGAATTTATTCCCCCCAGTTAAAAATAATTTCACCGAAATCCATTTTCCCATGTATTTGGTGCGGGGTCCTTTATACATAATATGAGTACAAGCATATAAGATTATACCGAATATATCCAAGAAATAAAAAAGATATAGGCATTAGGAAAAGTGGTCCTTAATTCGTTTTGTCTAGATATATATATATATATATATATATATATATATATATATATATATATATATATATATATATATATATATATATATATATATATAATACCAATACTCCAACACTTGCAGTGACGTTTTATGACATTAGTATTGGTATTTTAAATTCAAGTATAAATGATCAATGAAATAAATCGTATACTGCTCTGAAGATCCTCAAGAAAGGTGAAAGAACTTGTACAACTTCTAAGTGGTTCGTTTTCGTGTGTATAGTGATTCATTTCCGTATGTGTATCCAGATATAGCACTGGTAAGTGCGTTATCTTTCTTATTCGTCTATTTGCTTATTTCTATGTAATGAAATGCTACAAACCCAAGATTACTTTTCACAAAATAAATATGAATAGCAAAGAATTTCAAAGCTAATAAATATATCCAGGGTGAAAATTGGATTTTTTTCGAGAATTTTCGAAGAAACAATTAATACATACAACCAACAAATGATTTTAGTTTTGACTAAGCAAGCAATTTCTGTATCACTCCCTCTTTGAATGCTTCAGAACTCTATTGTATATATAATTCAATATTTTCCCGCATATAGTTAGAAAAAGTAGTTGTTTTTCAATAGGTTCAACAAGATTTTATGCATTTTAAAGTTTAACATCTTCTGGATAACTGTATGCCTAATGCTCTTATATATAATATGTTCAAATAGAACAAATATAAATAGTAGACTAGGTTTGTGTATTCTAAGAATGAGTTCCGTCAAAAACTAATGTCATAAAACATCACTGCAAGTGTTGGAGTATTGGTATTTTAAATTCAAGTATGAATGATCAATGAAATAAATCGTATACTGCTCTGAAGATCCTCAAGAATGGTGAAAGAACTTGTACAACTTCTAAGTGGTTCGTTTTCGTGTGTATAGTGATTCATTTCCGTATGTGTGTCCAGATATAGCCCTGGCAAGTGTGTTTTCTTTCTTATTCGTCTATTTGCTTATTTCTATGTAATGAAATGCTACAAACCCAAGATGACTATTCACAAAATATATATATATATATATATATATATATATATATATATATATATATATATATATATATATATTTTGTGAAAAGTAATCTTGGGTTTGTAGCATTTCATTACATAGAAATAAGCAACTAGACGAATAAGAAAGAAAACACACTTACCAGTACTATATCTGGACACACATACGGAAATGAATCACTATGCATATGAAAACGAACTACTTAGAAGTTGTACAAGTTCTTTCACCTTTCTTGAGGATCTTCAGAGCAGTATACGATTTATTTCATTGATCATTCATACTTGAATTTAAATTACCAATACACCAACACTTGCAGTGACGTTTTATGACATTAGTTTTTGACGGAACTCATTCTAAGAATGAGTTCCGTCAAAAACTAATGTCATAAAACGTCACTGCAAGTGTTGGTGTATTGGTAATTTAAATTCAAGTATGAATGATCAATGAAATAAATCGTATACTGCTCTGAAGATCCTCAAGAAAGGTGAAAGAACTTGTACAACTTCTAAGTAGTTCGTTTTCATATGCATAGTGATTCATTTCCGTATGTGTGTCCAGATATAGTACTGGTAAGTGTGTTTTCTTTCTTATTCGTCTAGTTGCTTATTTCTATGTAATGAAATGCTACAAACCCAAGATTACTTTTCACAAAATAAATATGAATAGCAAAGAATTTCAAAGCTAATATATATATATATATATATATATATATATATTGCTTATTTCTCTATGTAATGAAATGCTACAAACCCAGGATTACTTTTCACAATTTCACAAAACAAATATGAATAGCAAAGAATTTCAAAGCTAATATATATATATATATATATATATATATATATA